>MIQA02019505.1:0-36721 GCA_001887855.2 Sclerospora graminicola
GGTGGAATCCGCATGAACCAATGAAAAGCTCGAATCATGGACTAGGCGGTGGTGTAAAGGGTTATCCTTAGAGATGTCTCTGGAAAAATATACAAGCTGACAAAAGTCGACCAAAAACCCACCAAAAATATCGAAAACATCAGTTTTTCGCGGCATAGAAATGTCGTTTAAAAACCCTAAAAGTCGACCAAAAATATCAAAAACATCAGTTTTTCGCGGAAAATCTTTACTGCGAAAAACTGCTGCTTTCGATTAATCAGCCAATCGTGGGACGCGTAGCAAAAATACACACACATAATTGGTCAGCTAATGTTTCCTGCGGAAAACTGATGTACTGCGATAAACTGATGTTTTACGTTACCAAATATTCTAATTTGATTGAAAGCGACCCCACAATACATAATCCCTAGAAACCTCAGGACTTACTTGGGTCAAATATCCTAATTAGAGAATTTCAAAAGTTCTAGTTGAAAACAGCATTTTAGGTTGAATAAAGACCCCAAAATATTTAAACCATAGAAATATCAGGACATACTTGCTCTGGTCAGGATAGAAATGTCACGCACAATGTACATTACTGTGACTTGATGCGTCTTTGCAAATTCTGGATGATGATGGAATTGGTAAAAATGCTACCTCCTTACACAGAATTGCTAATAATTTTAAAATGCGGTGGAGTCAATCGATAACAGAAACCATTACAATAATTATTCAGAAAGTATACGGAGAAACACTAAGAACGACGAACCGAATAATTTTATAAAAAATGAGGACCCACCCACCACCACAGCCACGACCTTTAAGACAGCCGTAAGAAAGTGCCTTAAACCTTTCAAGCGTCAAATACGTGTAATCAAAAAGGCTTAGCACACTTTACGACGTACACGATCGTTAAACCAGCCATTGTTACGTCATTCATACAGAACAGACCCTTGCGCCCATTTAGCGAGCAAAGCTGCGATCGTATTTAAGTGGTCACTATAGTATACTTTATATATTAAATGCATGTCCTAGTTTTGATTTTCTAAAAGTCCTACTTAAGCTTAAAGTAGAAAATTAGGAAAAAGTACTAGTTCGCAGGCCTGCTCATATCCCTTATTTACCTACCCCTCAGCTGAAGTTATGGGTGTGATTTATCACAGCGATAAATTGCACCCGCAATTTGCATGCAATTTGCAGGGGTGCAATTTGCAATCTCGCAAGGACTCGAAACTCTGTGCAATAGGTTGATCGATCGTGTGAAAGGCGTTCACACTGGAGTTCAAGTTGAAGCGGCTCTAATAGGCTGTTTTTTGTGCTAGTGGGCATCGAAGTCACCCATTCGAAGACTCTTATTCATTTGCAGACAAAGCGTGATGGAATAAGCGCACGGTAAGTCCATCACCTTGAAATAATATCCACGTGGATGTCGTCTCAATCTCGTGCAGTGCTTTTTGATTTCTGCACAGGTTTCAAAGCAAAACGCGTGATACATTGGACGGCTCCACAAAATATTCCCGCGGGCATAGTAAGTTTATCCGTTCTTTTACGATGCTTCTTGTCGTTGAGCGTGTTGAAGCTGTTCTGAGTTGATCTGTCTGTATGGTCGTAAACACCGAATAGCGAGCCACGAGAGCGCTTCAAGTGGACCTTCAGGTTGGCCCGATGGACGTCCTCAGCTTTCGACGTAGATGTGTGTCTATAGTGTTTTTAAACTTATCGATGAGTATGCAGCAACAGAGGCAGCTTGCTTGTTTCAATGTAAGTGAATGCCTGCATGAGAATCGTGACCGCGAGGAGGTCAATGACAGGATATAACCATGGTAGCATTTGTAAGTTTAGCGCAAGAGAATTATTGACTTCCAGAAGATCTCGGGCATCGTTCATGTGAGGCCAGGACGCCGAACGTGAAGGTAGCGTCCCAGCACTAGCAATCCATCCCAGCACCAGAAGCTTAATCACGGTCGCGACAACCTCTCTCACGCCGTCCGAGACTCCTTCAAGTAGTACAGCTTTGAGGCGCGCACGTTGGGGCCACTATATAGTAGACGCGCTTTCAGATTGACCCACTCCCGTAAAAAGCAAATTTGGAGCTGCTGTGATAAACGTGCGAGTGTCACCCTGTCAAGAGCATTTCAAACGCCATTGCGTGCATGCCGTATTCTTTTGCAGTTCCCGACTATGTCATTGCGTGCATGCCGTTTTTTCAGTTCGTGACTATGTCACGAGAGATGGGTCAAAGGCAAAGTACACCCCGCAACCACTCCAACTAGATTCCAATGCCATATCAAAGCCTTCTCGTTGTCAACCACAACGACGGCAAGAAAATGAGGTATACAGCGTCCAATGACCCCAAATGCCCGGGTATAGCTGGCCACTGTTTCGTCAGAAAGGAGGCAACAGGCGACTGTGAAGGTATAATTAGTTCCAGAAACTCAACAATGTAAAGCAAACACATCAAATGTATGTTAGTCTTGTCGGTGTAGTCCATTTGTACTACGCTACATTAGCGACGCAATAAAGCTGCACTTGCAGCGAGGGAAGACCAAAGATGCGTCACGCGATTCCCAAGGTCACGAACACTGTCAGATATCAGTTGCCCTGACTTAAAATTTGCGTGGAACGCCTCGATCTCAGACATACCAACCAGTTCAACTTGTGAATCGCATTTTCGACATGTTTCGAATAGAGCCACTGGATCATGATTCATATATTGCCCCATATAGCAGAGTAGGGTGGGCTCGTGGTATAAGCCTCCTCGATACCAGAACGAACTGTACCCTCTTCAATAAACAACCGCCGTGCACTTGGAAGCGCGCTGATAATTGATTCGGTAAGTGAATGGTGACCAGAGTGAGTGTCGCAAGCTTGGACAGCCGGACAGCCTCTCACGAACCGTTAGCACCTCAACCTGACCTCATATTCGCAATCTTATTCCTTAAGCGAAAGGAGCGCAGTCATTCCCGAGGCATACACCCACCTTGTGGCTGCGCTTTGTTTGGGCACATTGAAGAATCACTCCAGCTGAATAAGAAGTTTTCGTCGCCAAGCAAAATCCACGAGAGATTGCAAAGGACATAAGGGCACTCTTGGCCGTCCCCGAGCCTAAAATGGACCTCTAAGAAAGTCACCACCACCCCGGCTACCATTCCTCAGGTTCTAGGTTGTCCATGTTAAGGCACTAGCACTTGTGTTCACCGTAATACTTAGTCGGGCAATGCGCTACCACTCAACTTCACTTACGCCTTGTATCCACCCGTGCTCCAAGACTCCCGGTTTGCTGGTCATGGAAAACTTGATTTCGAATCTGTCACAACCAGGTATGCATAAGAACGTCCTGATTAATCCGAGAAGAATGTTCATCTCTGCTCGTGATGTTCCACTTCTATGCGTGGCCATATCGCTTAGCCACGACGATAACGACGGCGCCTTCCGGGTCCAAATGTCATGCTGAAAGGCTTGCATCTTATGACCAGACAACAATTCCCCGTCCAGTAGCTGACAAAGCGGCCCCAATAAGCTTGCACCCTTGTACACACCCATAATATATGTGATACCCCTTTTGCGTTGTATAAACACTGATTATCCAGTGGACACTGCCCTGCATTGCTGTGAAAATACAGAATATATTCAATTGACTTATTACCGCGTGAAACGAGATAACTAGTTTGAGCATGGTGATGAACTCCGGTGACTGCTGTTTTTAAATCGCGTGCCATTCTTCGTGGTGTTGTAGTCTGGCCTATTTAGATATTATTTGGCGAGGACTGTCAGTGACATACTCGAACGAGCTGCTACCGTGTAGGGAAGATTAAAGAAATCTATAGAATGCAGGATGAGGAGAGAAAACAAGTACCCCTCGTTCGAATCCCGGATATATCCGTATACAAGGGCACATTGTCCCAATGCATCCCTGTGTCTCGTTGATGAAGACGACCCTTTTTTGTTCCCGATCGGTAGAACCCTCGAAGAGTATCCCTAACTAATCTCCAATCGTACTTGATCTGCACTATGACACTTGATGGGAGGCGGATCTCTTACTACTCCCCGACGTCCAACTTTCGGCGAATTCAAAATCATAGTCAATATCTAGCGCTTGGTTTCGCTTGAGTGCGACTCTCTGATCCTGTCGCATGTACGGTCCATTCATGCACTTGATCCTGTGCTCGTCGAATCTCCTGGTCCTTAATCGCCAACTGCGGAATACGGTTATATTTCCTCGACACTAAAATATACATGTTACCTTCACAAAGCGATGGATTTGAGGCTCAGCTCAAAGTAGTTTCTTTCTGTGGAGATCCAGTAGAAAAATTGTTCCTAAGCCCAGATATTACAAAAGGAGAACGTATTGCACATAGTTTTACACATTTTAGTCGGTGTATTGCCATCATTCAAAATTTACAGCCTACTGATGGGCACACGGCCCGAGGGCCTCGTCCTATGCCTACATATAGGTTTACACATTAGTCGGTGTATGCCATCGTTCAAATTTGAAGACTACTGATGATCACACGGCCCGAAGGCCTCGTCGTATATGCTTACACATTAAAAGGTGTAATACCATCGTTCAAAAACTACAGCCTACTGATGAGCACACGCCAGGCGCTTCGTCGTATGTGTAGGAAAATGATGTGTACTGCGTAGATATCCTTATCTCCACTCGTAGCAAGTAGATACCGATTATATCCAAGCGCTTTCTCGTAGCGAAGTGTATCGGTTAGTATAGGTCCCGTCTATTAGATAAATGTGTCAGTGCAACTCAGTTACCTCGCATGTCAGCACGCGATTCGAGTGAGTCGCTCGGGAGGTAAGTACAAAAAAACCTACTCGATGTTCTGTTTACTCGACAAATATGAAAGTATATATCATGTAAAAATTAAGTGTAGTTTCTGCTAAAGTACTACTTAACCTAAAATTCGTAATATGCAAGAAACCACGATAATCTCGTTAGCAGGAATTTAATGTCAGTTTTCATCACAGATCGCATCATCCCAAATTCCAACACTCCTTCCCAGAGTACCGGGGCTTCGTGCACAAGACGCATCAACGTAAACGTAGGAAATGCATATCCAATAGTAGCGCCATAAGAATATAAACGTAATACACCATTCACTTGAGTCCAATTTGCTTGCACAGTTCTGCAATTCTGGGCGCATGTAGTGTCTTCGTAAGTAAATCCGCGACCATACTTCCGCTGGACACATGTTCTGGCTTCACAATTCCGTTCTTAGCGAAATCCTTCAAAATGTTCAACTTCACGTCGATGTGCTTGGCACTGGCCGCGCTAGCTTCACTCTTGAGCTGCTTGATGCCGGCTTGATTGTCGATTTTTAATACGGTGGCGTCCTTGTCTTGATTCCAATTTCTTCAAATATCTCTTTCAAATCCCGCTTCTTGTCCGGGATAAATCTCCTTTCCCGTAATTTTTTTATCGTCAACTTAGGAATTTTCATATTTCCATTCCAACGCACGTTAGGTCTGTCTTGGTGTGGTTAAGCGATCTGACAAAAAGTTGAGGATAAGGTGGACCACACATGACCGTTGATTGGTGACGATGGGAACACCCATCAAGATGGGACAGTTGATGGGTGGGACAGGCTGATTTCGTATACTATGAAAGGCGGTTGACAACGGGGTTTTGCAGTGTGAAGAGATAAGCCAAGTATCGTTACGCCTGGTCCCGGATATGAATGGAATGGCGAATGTCACGGTCTGATCGGGACATGGGATGTTAAGTGGAGTTCACGTGGACGTGCACGACTAGACCAACTGAGACAAAATGGAGATACGGCATTAATGGCGAAGTAATATATCAGGAACAGCAGAATCCAGTTATCGGAATGAGTTATGAACGGTACAGATGTTGAAGTTGAGTGTGATATGGAAATCCCGGCCCGATCGGCCGAGTCACTCAACTCTGCCCTAGAATACGAAGATCAGGTACAGGACAGAACTGGGTATGTGAAGTGGTGAGCCGTGCGAGCATTACCAAGTTGAGGCAAGCGGTGAGAGTTGATGGATCCACCCAGAATTGACGCAAGAAGGTCCGATCAGGTCCAACTTCACGAGAAATGCTGAGTCGGTGCGATTTTTGCATCCCGACAAGTGATGAAGGTCAAGAATATGGTCGAGTGAACTGGCAAAGTCGATGTGGTGGTAACCCGGAGATGTTTCGAAGTAATTTGGGGCTGATCGCCCTGATCACTGCCCCGATCACTCTGCCGATCGCTGTGCTGATCATGATCTGAACCGATCGGCCCTAAACCGGCTTCCAGGTGTGAAGAGAGATGGAGTTTGCAGTTAAGCCGGGTTGGGTATGGGGCGAACAGTGTCTGAGAGGCAGATCTCGAGCTGTTTCCAGGTTGTTTATCGAGAGATCAGGATGGTTGAAGATCGCCATAGAGTTTGACCATAATCAGTCCAGAAGTCGTACGGATCAGTTTGAAGGTGCAACAAAGATGGGTAAGGTGGTACTACAAAACCGTGCGACGAAGCGAATAGGATCGAAGTATGAGGCAGGCACATGAGTTGGTGAATGGAACACCAGGTATAGGACATTGCATATATAATAACGGGTTTTGATTTACCCCCTAAGTCGCTCCGCCACGTGTCGCGGTCATTGGGAGCACAGGGTTAACTAGGCCCCTGTAGCTCAACTTAATTCCCGGTTAAGACGCGCTTAGACGCATTTTGGCTTACCGGAAGGCCCCCGACGGGTTTTGTTTAGGTTATCAAACCTCACCCCCCACGCGCACGTGTTTGGAACACGTTTTTAATATTGGAAAGGTTTTGTGGAGATAACGTTTGTGGATTACTGTGGAAGATCGTGGTTTGATCGCGTTTTTCTTGGTTTCTCGTTGTCTCTCGTTCTTATTGGCTGGCCTGATCGGACGAAGTTTCCCGATCAGTGCCTAGATACTGAAACTAAGTATCGACCCTGACACGATCTCCGGTGAAGATTTCCACCCGAGGACACCCCCGTCTCGAGAAGGTCATCCCCTCCGACCTGATCCAGATCACCCTTTCATCTAAGAGTCCACCTGAGTGAGTGTAACCACCGCAGATCAATGGGTACACCAGGTGAGATTAAGTATGGATTCTATCGCACATGATGACCGGTCGGATGACCGGGAAGATCGGATCAGTCAACATAGTGGTGATTCATCCGATTCTGATGGCGATCAGGATCAACGGGGTACCCCCTCCGATAGTTGGTCGTCCGGGCAAGTGGGTATCCGGATTCCACCCAAGACATCCGTCCTGGATTTGGAAATCGGCTCCACCACATTGGTTATCAAACATTCTGCCCGCTCCTTGATCATTCCTTCCTAGTGTCTGCCACTGCGCACCACGTTCAATACCGTCTCCACCCAAATCCTCCATTGTCATCCTTTTACTGAAAGAACCGTCATTTTTGACCGCTTCTTTAAAAAATGCTGTCGTTATCAGAGTCTTTATTCGACTTTTCTTCCTCCATTGCTTCAATCTAACTTTCCAACCGCTTCATATATTCCATTATGGCGGCCATATCAACTCTTTCTTCAGCCACGGTTCACTTGGATAATCACGTAACCACGAAAATAAACGAAAGCGAATAAACCAATGTCTCCCTTTGGCACAGGGGACTTCTACAGAGATTCTTACTTTAAACGAAAACTTTTGTAAACTTCGAAAAACTTAAAAATCCAGTCCTAAGCCTCGCAACCTTAGGCTCATAACCTGTAGGAAAGTGATGTGTACTGCGTAGATATCCTTATCTCCACTCGTAGCAAGTAGATACCGATTGTATCCAAGCGCTTTCTCGTAGCGAAGTGTATCGGTTAGTATAGGTCCCGTCTATTAGATAAATGTGTCAGTGCAACTCAGTTACCTCGCATGTCAGCACGCGATTCGAGTGAGTCGCTCGGGAGGTAAGTACAAAAAAAACCTACTCGATGTTCTGTTTACTCGACAAATATGAAAGTATATATCATGTAAAAATTAAGTGTAGTTTCTGCTAAAGTACTACTTAACCTAAAATTCGTAATATGCAAGAAACCACGATAATCTCGTTAGCAGGAATTTAATGTCAGTTTTCATCACAGATCGCATCATCCCAAATTCCAACACTCCTTCCCAGAGTACCGGGGCTTCGTGCACAAGACGCATCAACGTAAACGTAGGAAATGCATATCCAATAGTAGCGCCATAAGAATATAAACGTAATACACCATTCACTTGAGTCCAATTTGCTTGCACAGTTCTGCAATTCTGGGCGCATGTAGTGTCTTCGTAAGTAAATCCGCGACCATACTTCCGCTGGACACATGTTCTGGCTTCACAATTCCGTTCTTAGCGAAATCCTTCAAAATGTTCAACTTCACGTCGATGTGCTTGGCACTGGCCGCGCTAGCTTCACTCTTGAGCTGCTTGATGCCGGCTTGATTGTCGATTTTTAATACGGTGGCGTCCTTGTCTTGATTCCAATTTCTTCAAATATCTCTTTCAAATCCCGCTTCTTGTCCGGGATAAATCTCCTTTCCCGTAATTTTTTTATCGTCAACTTAGGAATTTTCATATTTCCATTCCAACGCACGTTAGGTCTGTCTTGGTGTGGTTAAGCGATCTGACAAAAAGTTGAGGATAAGGTGGACCACACATGACCGTTGATTGGTGACGATGGGAACACCCATCAAGATGGGACAGTTGATGGGTGGGACAGGCTGATTTCGTATACTATGAAAGGCGGTTGACAACGGGGTTTTGCAGTGTGAAGAGATAAGCCAAGTATCGTTACGCCTGGTCCCGGATATGAATGGAATGGCGAATGTCACGGTCTGATCGGGACATGGGATGTTAAGTGGAGTTCACGTGGACGTGCACGACTAGACCAACTGAGACAAAATGGAGATACGGCATTAATGGCGAAGTAATATATCAGGAACAGCAGAATCCAGTTATCGGAATGAGTTATGAACGGTACAGATGTTGAAGTTGAGTGTGATATGGAAATCCCGGCCCGATCGGCCGAGTCACTCAACTCTGCCCTAGAATACGAAGATCAGGTACAGGACAGAACTGGGTATGTGAAGTGGTGAGCCGTGCGAGCATTACCAAGTTGAGGCAAGCGGTGAGAGTTGATGGATCCACCCAGAATTGACGCAAGAAGGTCCGATCAGGTCCAACTTCACGAGAAATGCTGAGTCGGTGCGATTTTTGCATCCCGACAAGTGATGAAGGTCAAGAATATGGTCGAGTGAACTGGCAAAGTCGATGTGGTGGTAACCCGGAGATGTTTCGAAGTAATTTGGGGCTGATCGCCCTGATCACTGCCCCGATCACTCTGCCGATCGCTGTGCTGATCATGATCTGAACCGATCGGCCCTAAACCGGCTTCCAGGTGTGAAGAGAGATGGAGTTTGCAGTTAAGCCGGGTTGGGTATGGGGCGAACAGTGTCTGAGAGGCAGATCTCGAGCTGTTTCCAGGTTGTTTATCGAGAGATCAGGATGGTTGAAGATCGCCATAGAGTTTGACCATAATCAGTCCAGAAGTCGTACGGATCAGTTTGAAGGTGCAACAAAGATGGGTAAGGTGGTTCTACAAAACCGTGCGACGAAGCGAATAGGATCGAAGTATGAGGCAGGCACATGAGTTGGTGAATGGAACACCAGGTATAGGACATTGCATATATAATAACGGGTTTTGATTTACCCCCTAAGTCGCTCCGCCACGTGTCGCGGTCATTGGGAGCACAGGGTTAACTAGGCCCCTGTAGCTCAACTTAATTCCCGGTTAAGACGCGCTTAGACGCATTTTGGCTTACTGGAAGGCCCCCGACGTTTTTTTTGGTTTTCAAACCTCACTCCCCACGCGCACGTGTTTGGAACACGTTTATTATTGGAAAGGTTTTGTGGAGATAACGTTTGTGGTTTACTGTGGAAGATCGTGGTTTGATCGCGTTTTTCTTGGTTTCTCGTTGTCTCTCGTTCTTATTGGCTGGCCTGATCGGACGAAGTTTCCCGATCAGTGCCTAGATACTGAAACTAAGTATCGACCCTGACACGATCTCCGGTGAAGATTTCCACCCGAGGACACCCCCGTCTCGAGAAGGTCATCCCCTCCGACCTGATCCAGATCACCCTTTCATCTAAGAGTCCACCTGAGTGAGTGTAACCACCGCAGATCAATGGGTACACCAGGTGAGATTAAGTATGGATTCTATCGCACATGATGACCGGTCGGATGACCGGGAAGATCGGATCAGTCAACATAGTGGTGATTCATCCGATTCTGATGGCGATCAGGATCAACGGGGTACCCCCTCCGATAGTTGGTCGTCCGGGCAAGTGGGTATCCGGATTCCACCCAAGACATCCGTCCTGGATTTGGAAATCGGCTCCACCACATTGGTTATCAAACATTCTGCCCGCTCCTTGATCATTCCTTCCTAGTGTCTGCCACTGCGCACCACGTTCAATACCGTCTCCACCCAAATCCTCCATTGTCATCCTTTTACTGAAAGAACCGTCATTTTTGACCGCTTCTTTAAAAAATGCTGTCGTTATCAGAGTCTTTATTCGACTTTTCTTCCTCCATTGCTTCAATCTAACTTTCCAACCGCTTCATATATTCCATTATGGCGGCCATATCAACTCTTTCTTCAGCCACGGTTCACTTGGATAATCACGTAACCACGAAAATAAACGAAAGCGAATAAACCAATGTCTCCCTTTGGCACAGGGGACTTCTACAGAGATTCTTACTTTAAACGAAAACTTTTGTAAACTTCGAAAAACTTAAAAATCCAGTCCTAAGCCTCGCAACCTTAGGCTCATAACCTGTAGGAAAGTGATGTGTACTGCGTAGATATCCTTATCTCCACTCGTAGCAAGTAGATACCGATTGTATCCAAGCGCTTTCTCGTAGCGAAGTGTATCGGTTAGTATAGGTCCCGTCTATTAGATAAATGTGTCTGTGCAACTCAGTTACCTCACGTGTCAGCACGAGGTTCGAGTGAGTATCTCAGGAGGTAAGTACAAAAAAAACCTACTCGTTATTCTGTTTACTCGACAAATATGAAAGTATATATTATGTAAAAATTAAGTGTAGTTTCTGCTAAAGTACTACTTAACCTAAAATTCGCAATATGCAAGAAACCACGATAATATCGTTAGCAGGAATTTAACTCAGTTTTCATCACAGATCACATCATCTCAAATTCCACCAGTATGCCTATAATACGTTTACACAAGAGTCGGTTAGTTCAAAATTTACAGCGCTTTGGCTTGCTGGGCAACCTGTTGACGGAAATGCTTGTTTTCAGTGTGGTAGAGCTGCCATGAAATTTAGCTATCCATATAAAGATCGGCCAAAGTGTGTCAGCTAAAAGGAAATTATTACAACACCAGAATGTATAATTTACGAGAAATGCCATGACCTTTATTCGTGCCTGTGTCATGTGCTCCACAAGCTCTATGTAGAGGTTTTTGGAATTCTTCCATAGCCTTACTTTCCCCAGTTTTGCTCCCAGCTCTGGCATTTGCTAGCATGGCCTTCTCCATACCAGCCATTACCTCTTTCAAGATAGCTTACTGGGTGTTTTTGTGCATTGCTGGAGTATCCCACGAAAACTCACAGATATGAATGACACTGTTTTTATTCACCCATTTCACATTTCTTTTGAAAGGTGGGTGTGTCTTATCTACCCCTTGGTTAGGAGAGGTGACTCAAACATTTGGGAGATATAATTTGCCCCACTCTTGGATATTTGCCCCCCCTATACCATCAATCAGGTACAATGTATCGGGTGTCAGATGGTTGATTACGTTTCATTATACTTACAACCCAACCAAGTTGGTTCGACTTTGGATTTTCGTCCACAGATGGACAGACTCTGGCAATATCAAGAGGCAATTACTTAATGGGGCCGAAAAAAATGGGTTCAACCTTAATGGAGCCGCTCGGACTTAGTAGGAAATGTATGATACAATCAAATCCTGATACTACAGTGGTATTTGATATTATGCCGTCTCCATAATGCGTTCGTTTCTTAGAGAACACAAACATACCCTATCGAGTGCAAATTTAGTACTCGTCAGCATTAATTTTGTGACTTCATTTCCTGCTGTACGCTTAAATGGTATGAGCAAACAAGTCACCATTTCTACGTCCTAATATAGCATGAAAATATATCTACATGAGCGTCTTGGCCTTGTCGTTTTTAAACATCTTCTTGAAGAGGCGAAAGCCAAATGAAATCATTACATCCGGCAAGTCACTAGCTTTGGTAGAGCGCGTGATGCTGCTTCTCGATAAACTTGTTGCGCTTGAATTGTTTGGCGTAAATGCTGAGCTTTACCTCGGTCGCGACAATGAAAAAAAAATACCTGAAGCTGGTGCTACGGCAATGGAAAATGGTAAAGCTTCTAACAATGAAGAATTAGATGGTAATTCACTGACAGGCCTCTTCAATAATATAACTTGTAAGGATCTCTACTGATACACGATGGGGTCGCAATAGATTTTCGTTGCAATCTTGAGCTCGATGTAGCATCTTCGACTGGTTAAATACGTCAGTATTCCACCTAGTTCTTGGGTGTTATCACTTGCTGGCCTTCATGGTTAAGGTGAATGATATGCCCACTTTTTTCATTTTTTCGCAACGCCTGTGCGCATTATCAGTATTCAAACCTGTAAGTCTGGCTCATGCACTCTTCGTGTTGGAATTGAGTATTTGAAAGAGCTGACCAAATCAAACATCTGCTTGTCTAATGTTCCTCAGCCGACCTCGTTTGGTGCAGTGGTTAAGGCCCTGCCCTCAGGACCGAGAGATTGCGGGTTCGAGTCCCACCGTGGACGAAAATCCAAAGTCGGATAGAGTCGGGGTCCAAAAGTGTAATGAAATGAGGCCCTTACAGCACCGCGCTTGACATCTTACACCACCCTGTATAGGGTCAGGTTCTCTAAATATTGTTCCTCAAGAGACCGGGGGTACTATTGTTTTAGTCTACCCCGGATCGACGACACTCAACATTATAAATGTGGTCCACATCATAGACGCTAGAACTTTTATTTGGCCACAAATCTCATGGGCTTTGCGCACTCGCTTGAGGTAATATATGCGCTGTTGCGGCTGACAGCCATCGGTCTTAGCAATTCTTCGTCCTATTGCTTCTACTCCGAGCTTCCATACCCCCATATCCAGCAGCGTCTTCAGCAAACGCTTCGTGCTGTAGCGCTCACTGCTTTTGGTATTCCGCTGGTACTGCTGTTTCTACTGCCAGTGTTTTCTGCATTCACAGCTCCCTCGATTCCTGTGTTTTCATTGGTAGTAGGACTTCTGTGGATAACGACAATTGTCCACGTGACGCTTAGGTATGCGCTGCTACCTACGACACGTCGAGTGAAGACAGAGCTGGTTGTTAGCTCGCCTAGGGGCCTTCAAGCTGCCGTCTGCGCTCTCGTAGACATCGTAATGTGTGTGCGTGAGCATCCGCAATTTCCGCTTTTGCTGTTGTTGTGTGTTTTCCACTCGCATGTCTGGAAGCTTGTGATGTACTATGGCATGGCCACTAGCACTCAAGTTTCAGAGAACTTTAGTTCTTTCGCAGTTGCTGGTGGTCTCGTGTCATTTTTGTCGTTTGTAATTGCTGAAAAAAGTCTAGGCGAAGATCCATTTGTGTTGGATCCTCACGCAGCCTTTGTAAAATCCTTGCAGAGGGACGTGGTGCGTGCCGCACGTCGTGGAGTGTTGGCGTACGTTTTGGGATGCGTACTAAGTTGGATCTTCTCTTGCAGCAATGCGGTAGATGCTGCCATGGAAGAAGTCAGTTTTTTATCGTTACAAGCGTCAACACTGGCGTTCCAAGTTACGAGCGGTGTGGTAGAGAATTTCACAATTTTAAGTGCAACGTCCGTGTTTCGTATTCTGCTCTTCCGTGCAAGCTATTGGGCTGTGAATCCCAAGAGTACTAGTAGTGAGACCAATTTATGGAATTTACTCACAGTCGCAAAAAAAAGGACCAAAGAAGACGTTGTCAGCACTCTTTTCAGAACGGAAATTGCGCCAGCCCCAGAGGTTGGCACTTTGTTGAATGAACAGTACGTGCAGAGCCTGCATAAGCGAATGGAGGAAGCGTCCAAACATATAGCGGACAAGAATGTGGCCAAGGTTTCTGCGGATGCGGAAGATGTAGAAATATTGGATAGTTTATTCCTGTTTCAGAACTTGCTTACTGGATGCAAGTTTGACGCCGTTGCACGCGAGTCACTTTTTGCCTCATTGGATAGATGGAATGCATTGTTTAGCTCGACAACCGCAGTCATCGATGGATTTACGTTAATGCTAAACGTGCTGAATACGATGCAAGACAAGAAAGGCTTGGAAAAAGACAGCTCGTCTACCGGTGCATTAGCACTTGAGCAGTCCTTTTCCTCTCTGTTGGGCTTTTTAAACTCCCACCAAGACGTTCATCCCTTGATTCTGCTTCATCAGTACCCGCATCTGGCAAACCTGAGCATCTCGTCGGCGAGTGTGAAGTCACGTGTCCAATTCTTTTTCGAATCGAAACTGCAGTTTGCCGTTCGCCGTTTCTTGATTGTCGAGGCTCGTCGACGTGTCTTTCAGCGTTCGAAGGTTGTCCATGCGGCCGAAACTCTACTGTGTCACCTTGTCAGCGTGTCGCGTGCTGAAGATAAACAAGGATATGTTCAGGTAATGAATGCTCTCATGTATCCTTGTGTTTTCCCTGAATCTAAGCAACTTTTGTGGTACACATAACAGCACACGATACCAGCTGTCCTTGTGTCGCTTACAGAATGCCGTAATGCGTTAGAAACATATATGGAAACTTGTCTAAAAGAAAGCGGTACGACGGATGTTTATGTGCAAGAAGCCACAGCTTTAGCAAAAGGTAAGCAGCAATGGCAAGCAGCCCTTTATTCATCTCGATTTACTGAGCTACTTTTTCCTCGTGTGTGCTCAGGAATTGACATTGGTATCTATCGCATCGCTCACGTATTTCAAAGCGATCTAGCAATGTCAACGTTCCCTCCAAGTGTCAAAACAATACTGGATGCGTATGTAAGCTTCGAGTCTTAGAGAATGTATGACGAAGAGGATGGATAATTCAGCGACGCCATTGGGTTTATTAGTAGAAGAAATCTAAACACTTATCCTATTCGTTTGTTTTTGCTAAAGCTGCGACAAAGTCAACCATTGCAATGCACTGTATCAACGAAATCAGTAAGATATCATGGTCTAGGATCCCACCCAAGCTTACGTACCTGTTCTTCGGATGGTGCGTTGGAAGGTATCCGTTGCATGGCTTGAATAGCTGCAGACTGACAAAGCGCGATCATTGACGCCGCATTGGCCCCGTCTGTGACGTCAATGAGCTTAGTGAGATCGACATCATGGCTCCATGGCATTTTATCGCGTTGAATCTTCAGAATAGCTTCACGCTCGTTGGCATTTGGAAGACCTACATATACCACGTTTTCAAAGCGACCTAAATAGACCCAAGGATAAAGAAGGAATCATTACCCTTTGAAAGAACACTGTACTGACGACAAGGCAAGCTTACCTGGTTGAAGAAACGCGGGATCGATGGCTGACAAGGCATTCGTTGCAACGAGGACAAAAATTCGTCCAGTAGCCATGCCACTCGTCGTGGAAACATCGTTTCCAATCGACACTGCTTTCAATGCATCGAGCTCGATTAAGAGCTGAGAAATCATTCTAGACGTCGTTTGACCCGCCGTCGACCGAGTACCAAAAAGTGACTGAAATTCATCGATAAACACCATGCAAGGACTCAAGGCACGGGCAGTATCAAAGATGTGCGTCATGACCTTTTCGCTTTCCCCCACTTCGCCTTTCATCAAATCACTAGCGACGAGATTGATAAAATTGCATCCGCTTGCTTTTGCTGTTGCTTTCGCCAGCATGGTCTTTCCAGTCCCTGGTGGACCATGCAACACGATACCGGTAGGTGGGGAAATACCCATTCGATGAAAAACTTGAGGTCTTTCCAGTGGCCACACGACCATCTCTTGTAAATATTGCTTCACGTGGTCTAATCCACCGATATCGTCCCATGAGACGTCTGGGACCGAACAGCAAATTGAGTCGATGCCATGGCTACTGCTGGCGATCTCACGCGCAGCAGCAGCAATAGCAGCTTCAAGACTCGTCATACTCATCACTTGGCTCTCTTCACGTGACAGGAGCGTGCAAATTTGTCGAGCGATAGCAACGATTTTGCTCACTCGTGACCATAGCGCACAGCTAGCGACGTAAGAAACTCACGTCGCAGCGTACAGACCGGTGGTAGCAAGGAAGAAAGTAACTCGACGGTCCATTGCGTGTCGGGTACCTATGCAACCATTGCACTCAGAAAGGTTAGCGAGCTGCTACCTCCATTTCTTTGCTAGCGTAATGGTACTTACATCGAGTGTCACCTCCTCTGCGAACAATTGCCGCACGTTAGAATGTAACGCGTTAAGCACTGAAACAGTTCCAACGACAGCTGTACGAACCCCATTGGCTTTGTCTGACAATAAAGAAAACAGAGTAAGCCATGATTAAGTACCATGATGGAGTCGCAACTCAGAGCTTACGGATACTCTCGATGCACGTGACTAGACGACAGACAAGTTTGTACTTAGTTTCATCAAGCGTTGTAGGAAACAATAGTTCTAGATCTTCCAATAACAGCAAACAGGGCTGGATACGTAGTGCAGCCGAGAAAAAGTCTTCAAGACGCAAGTGCGGCGACACGAGCACTCCAGCATCAAGTACAAGCAAATTTGCATCCAGTTCTTTTGCAATTTGTTTCACTAGTGTCGTCTTCCCAGCACCGCTCGGTGCATGCAACAAAAACGAGTGAGGAGTGACGAAAGTCTGGTGTCCACTATGTGTCCTAGAACTTAACGTGGTTCGAATAGCCATGGCTACCAGTTCTCGAAATCCTCGAGCATTAGTTCCAATTGGCTGATATGTTGGCTTTACATTCAACATGGTAGAAAACGAACATGTAGCGGATGGAAACATCATGACCAACGTTTCGTCCGTCACAACTCCACCATCCACTATCCTAATTTGACTTTTTTCATCTTCATTGCGTCCTCGAAAGTAAGCGTTATATCTCCATTCGCCATAATTCAATCCTTCACATTGCAAAGCGACAGAGTCTGCTCGTCCTGTTAAAATTCGATTACGCAGTAAACGTTTGACGAAAGGAAGCGCAAGCTTCGGGTGGTTGTCATTTGCAGGTGACAACGCTAGATACTGTATTACTGGAACATCCACTGGCGCAATACACGTCACATTCATGTGACGTTGCAATTCCCACGTCGTGCACGATGACGGCCAGTGGTCGACTCGGATACGTTCGTCACGTATACTTTCGTCGATTTCCAAGCGATAAAGACACACTCGATGTGCGTCGCAGCATTTTAGCGACACATACGATCCCCATGTTGCGTCTAAGCTCTTGAAAGTCGCTAACGATACGCACGCCACGCTTGTCAAGGTGCCAGTCGCCGTTATTTCGACTTTGATCTTCATTTGACAAGCCAAAGTCAAAATTTGTGTACAACCACTTCACTTTATTATCACTCGATATGACTTGGGTCCTTCCAAAGCAGGATGCCGTGACGCTCGGCGAGCTCAATGGCGAGCTGTACAGCGTATCCAGTAAAGACAGCGAACATATAAGTGACGAATTTATCCGTCGTGGTGGTCGTGCGTTTAGTCCAGCGCGCGTGGCAAACATCAAGCCGCGTCCATTCGGTCAGCGCGGGTCGTTACCTGACGAACAGGATGATGAGTTCGATTCAGGCGCTTTGAAGATCTTGAAACGGATACTCAAGGCCGCAAAAAGTTTTCTTTTGGATGATGAGCTGATAGTATTAAATTGGGCTCTGGGCGTCGCTGGCGGAACTGCGCAGAGGCTCCTGAAGGCTGCGATCGGGGCAAGGGATGAAGAGTTTGAGCTGCCGGAGTACGAAGACCAAGGCAATGGCGAAAGTATCGTAGACATCAGTTGGAATCCTACAAGAAATGTGCTGGCGGTCGCTCAGCTGGATGGAGTTGTGATGCTGTACCATGTGGAGAGCTCGTCATGGGACACCCGCGTACTGGAACATACCGATCAGATTGACATTGGCAGCATTCAGTGGGGAAAATATACAGGAGATACACTGGCAGTGGCGTGCAAGAACGGGGTGTTTTTGTGGAAAGTGCCCATGAAGGGAGGAGGTGGGTGAGAGTTGAGTTGAAAATGTTTTGGTGTTGTGGTGGCAAGAGCTGATTCGGATATTGTTGTGTAGAGCCTGTGCTAAAAGAGATTCTCAAGCATCCAATCCAATGTGGTTTTAGCCAAGTGTGTTGGAATGAGGACGGGAGTTTGCTAGCTGCATGTGGAAAAGGGTCTCGATCCGTGGTGGTGTTTGATGCTGTATTTTTGCGAAAGACAGAGCTGCAAAGCCCTTACAATTTGGTTTCGCTACATTGGTCGCCAACGGGCGAATATTTATTCGTCACTACAGAGTATCTACTTTGTATCGCATTTAATGGCTTGTTTTCGAGATCTGATATCATGTTGCTTGGTTAGAAATGGTGTGTCATTGATGTGGGAGACGCTAACGTGGAAAAGAGAGACATGGGAGGTTGCTACAGGGGTAGGTTGACTTACTGGAATACGACGGCTTCGATGCAAGGTGTGATATATTTTGCGTTACGATTTGTCAGGGCTGTGGGTGGTCGAGTAATGGACGGTGCTTGCTTGTGGCGCTTCGCAATAGTCCGACCTTGTACCCGTATATCTTCCAAGATCCTCCTCCATCATTTGGTACGAGTACCTTGTATTGCTCCAAATCACAATTATCGCGTTAACACAGTTTGAATTCGACACAGACGCACACATTAGCTCTCCAGCTCTTGATTTCACTGAGAAGGAGATCTTCTCCGCAGACCGAAGCACCTCGGCGTATGTCGTCACTCATTGATCTTTATCAACTTTGCACGTGTCACCTCGTTAATGCAAAATTTCTTTCTTTCCATGCGCATTTGTAGCATTGTCGGGGGCAACGTGCAAAACATTGCGTGGGATCCTAGTGGATCCAGAGTAGCTGTCACGTATCGGACGACAGCGAATGGCTCACGTCAAGCGGGAACAGCAACACTAGTCGCCATTTTCAGCGTTGTTTGGCAGCCATTCCTCATTTTTACCCGGAGGTTTGTAACTTCATACAATCTAACTAAAACAAGTCGACTAAATCTTCTTGCTTTCCTCAGCGGTCTGTTACGCGGCCCCCCGAATGCCGGTGTGCCACGGAAACTTGCATTTGCCTCGAATTTCAAGCACGGTGCATTGCTAAGCGTTGCTTGGAGCAGTGGGTTAATCTCGTTCCATCCGTTTTATTTGCAAGACCCGAAGGCACGTTGAAGTCGTTCGTTATGTCGTGCCAGATTTTTTTGAGTTGTAGACGGACAGTTTTATTGTTGATTTACCAACAAATGAACGTGATTGCAGCATGTAGACGAGTTTTATCGATATGAATATATTCATGGGTACGACGATTCTTGCACTAGCATCGAAAAGAAGTAGCCGCATTCGACGTGAGCAATACAAAAAATCGGGGAGAGCAATACGATGTGAAAGAGCTGAAATTCTAGTGCAAAAACAAATTTTGCCGAAAGGTTTTCAGTCAACAAAAATACCATAAGTGGACCTATCTGCGCACAGGTCTTTTGGGGTTGTGTGGTATCCATGAATTCCGTCCTATACGTTGTAGACTTGATTTGGATGAAAAAAAACTGTCTGATCCGACTTTTTACCGTTACATTAACGATCAGAGTGAATAAGAATACAAAGCTAATGTTGTCCATCCATTTCATTTGTTGAAGGTATTACAGTATTTAGCAGACGCAACTCTTCGTTCAGTACGAAATTATCGCCCTGCGAAAACGAAGAGCGTTGGTCCTTGTCAGAGCTATCAACTCGTTGGCGCTTCCTAGACGCGACATCCATTTCGTCTTGTCCATTTGTACTGTCCGCAGTACGTATGCTATCGGCTTGCGTCACCCTGTTAGCATTGATGAAGCTTTCGAATATGTCTGGTATCATCTTAAGCCCGTCCAGCTCAAGTACAATTTTGGTCTCGAAGGTGTGCCAGTTTGATGCTAGCGCCGGGACACCCACCATTTGAATGCTCACAATGTTTTCGACTTTGGTTTTGGTGATGATGTCCTGAACTGCTCCGTGACGCAACAAGTAGAAGATTATGTCTATCTGGAACAAGCTGGTGTATCTGCTCGGCTGTTGGCAGCCTTGAAAGCAATCTGAACTCCATCGCTGATGGGAATGACTTGATTTGTTGTGGTGCTTCCGCAATTATTAGTGCACCGATAAAACAAGCTCAAGTGAAGTCATTCACGTTTATTGATTTAAGTGGAAGTGAGCGGGACGGGCTTAAGATGATACCAGACATATTCGAAGGCCTTATCATTGCTAACAGGGTGACGCAAGCCGATAGCCTACGTACTGCGAACAGTACAAATGGACAAGATGAAGTGGATGTCGCGTCTAGGAAGCGCCAACGAGTTGATAGCTCTGACAAGGACCAACGCTCTTCGTTTTCGCAGGGCGATAATTTCGTACTGAATATACTGAAGAGTACCGTTAATCAGTGAATGTACAACGTTAATTAAAGTCGATTAAACGTTGAAAAAAAATATTTTTGTGGAGAGTTTCCACGAAGTGATTACTACCTTTCCAAATTAATATGTTTCCCCTGTGACTACGTTGACTTAGCTCGGCACATTTTACTTTTTCACTCGTCTTTCCATGGTGCTGCTAAAGAACGAAACAAAATCTAACAGCAGGAAGAGCTTTCCCGCTTCAATGATGTGCCACTGAGATCTATCGTCTCCGGTACATATCTACAGCAGCCAACGCAACATTTGTAAAGCCAACACCTAACCCAGCGATAATCTCTTACGTACATGTCGTCTTCTTGGCCCTTGTGTAGAGCCGATCGAGCGATCATTTGGAAAGCTTCTTCGACACTTGTCGCCTCTTTCGCACTCGTCTCAAAGTGCTGAATTGGCTGCTGATCAATAACACCGATAAAAACATTTCTCATCAAACGCAACATTGTCATGGCTACCCACCTGATGAGCATTTTTACTTCGGCACCAATCCTGCCCCATCTCCTTTAAAACCTGCATTACGTTGCCACAAAGCGAATCAACAACCACAAATCCTAGCTCCAAAGTAAAAGCTTCCTCACCCTTCGTTCCGATTCCTTGTCCACTTTATTACCCAACACAATGAATGGAAAGGCATCGGGATCTCTTGGCCCTGCTTGTGCCAAAAACTCATCTCTCCACGTGTCTAA
This sequence comes from Sclerospora graminicola, assembly GCA_001887855.2. Taxonomy (NCBI): domain Eukaryota; phylum Oomycota; class Peronosporomycetes; order Peronosporales; family Peronosporaceae; genus Sclerospora; species Sclerospora graminicola. The sequence goes on from MIQA02019505.1 coordinate 21,365, forward strand.
CTTTTCAAAAGACTTAAACAAAAGGATATCATATCAGGATCCGTCTCTGCACCTCATTAACGACACGTTATATAGACCTTTGGGTTGGTAATATCATACACCAACACACAAGCATCAGCTCCTCGATAGAAGGCAATGCCTAGACTCTGGAAACGCTCTTGGCCCGCTGTGTCCCAAATCTGCATTGTCACCAGCTTGTCGTCCAGCATGATCTCTTTCGTAAGGAAGTCGGCGCCAATGGTCGCTTTATATTGACTGCTGAACTTTTGGTTTACGTACTGGTTCATGAGCGATGTCTTTCCCACACTACAAAGATTGACAATACATGTACGCTCTCGTAAAACATGTTTTACAGGTTCTCCTGATCCACTTCGAAAGAATTGACGTACCCACTGTCACCAAGAATGATCAACTTGAGCAGGACTTTCTTTCGATGCGACATATTGATTGAGTATTGGCGTACAAATGCGGCAAGCTCGGGTATTCGAGCTTTTGTGCTGTAAGTTGAGAAATGCGAAGAACATTCTAGTTAGTGTACAATGATGACGTTTATTAGGATTATTAACTTATCTATTGAGATATTTTAGTCATTAAACCAATCAAAGTCCTTGATGGCAAAATGGCTACACTAGTGATTACATCTTGATACCAGGGGTGTGCGGTATTGGTACCGGTAGTGGTTAGTACCGGTAGTACCACCGGTTGTACCACCGGTATTAAACACTACCGATACCGATACCGGGAACTTCAATGTAGGTATGAAGAATACCGTACCGATACCGCCCTGAGTAATCTTGGTATCTATCACTACCGAAGTCTGAAATTACGGTATTGAGTATCGATAGTATTCACCGTCAGAGCCAATCTAGGTACTCGGCACTGATAGTATTTACCGTCCATACTAATCCCGGTATTACAGTAGTACCAACTAAATCGGTGTCCAGAGACAATATTTTGTCTCGGTATTTGTATTTCTAGTACAGTATTGACATTGCAACATACCAAAAAAAAGTCGTAGAGTTGATAATGATATTAATGTTTCTTACACTCCCCATCTATGTAGCCTGGTTAATGCATCGTTTGACATTCAAGCAAAAGATAAGGTGGACAATTAACTGATGGTAATGATAAGGGAAAAGTTCACCTCTGTTTGAGTCACCTCGGTTAGAGGCTCCTAACCCAAGGGCCAACAAAGTTAAAGAAGACACACCGACCTTTCATAGATATGGGTGAGCAAAAACAGTGTCATCCATGTCTGTGAGTTTTGGGTGAAAATTCCTGTATAATTTTATAACCGAGGATCTGTTGACTCAGCCGACCTCTTCGAGGTCAGTTGAGCCAACCGAGATGGTGACGACCTTCTGACCAATCAGATGCCCCCATTTTTCAACCGAGCTGTTCCAGAACAGAGGTGAACTTTGCCCTAAGTAAATACAAGAAGGAGTAGGAGAGCATTATGGTAGTTAGTTTTTATAATATAGCATTTTTTCGTGAATGAAAGCAGTCTTTTATGTTGGTGAGAAGAAGTTAAGAAAAATAAACAACAAGTTGTGGTAGCCTATGATAACTATCTACTAGGATATTAATGACTAAAGCGCAAATGCTCCCTCACCATCCGTCCGTCGTCTTACAACGGCATTAGTTTCCTATGGTGGTATGCAACCCTCTTCTGACAGTCCAATTACCGGGTATTAACTATATAAGTCAAGCCCGGTACACACTACCGGTACTAATTACCGGTATGCAGTCCAATGTTGGTATAAGTACCGGTATGTGATACCGGCCAAATCCAATTTCGGTACTAGTTTTGGTATACCAATACCGGCCATGTTAATTTCGGTAGTAAACCGTACCGACGTGTTAATTTTAGGTATCGGTAGGAAACTATAGTATCAGTATCAACAAATTTAGGTACCTGATTCGCTACTATAGTACCGGTGCCGAAATGTGATACCGCACACCCCTGCTTGATACTTATGCAGCACTCACTGCTTATACTAGACGCCGTGTTGGAGCCCCGAAGAGGAACTGGCAGATACCAGTATTACGGGTCATCGGTGCATTCAGCGGTGAAGAGGACACGATCAGGTCGCGGTTAGCTAGTTCTGCTTGGATCCGGTTGAGCTCCAGTAACACTACGGGGTCACAATTCATCTCGGTCGCCAAACGAATCGTCGTCTGCACTGCCTCGAGATCGCTCCCAGACTGACGTACTGGAGCAGTCACTGTACGATTGGGTATGTTCCACGATAACCATGTGTCATCAAGTGAGCCAGGATATCCCTGGTCGAAGCCAGAGTAGTCACTCATAAAGTTGTTGGCAGTATTAAAGCTGTTATTATTGCGGTGTGGTGCAGATGCTGCGCTCTTTGTATCAAACGATGTCGACTTACTGTCGGTTGGTAGTCCCTTCATAATAGTATGCCGGGTGAGATCCTCGGAGCTTAATTGCATACCCACGGTTCCTTGTGTGGCATGTAGTGCGGAGTCAGCAAAATCTGCATCAGTCAGGTTTTCCTCAAACACTTTTTCAGAAGAGGGAGCCACGACCTCGATTAGCCGCATGGGACTCACGAGCTTTAGCCGCTTTAATAGCACTTGTATCTGCGCATCTAACTTGTCATCCGTTCGGTCGTCTGAAATAATCGCAGCTCCATTTTCACCAGTAATCAGGACACCCACGAGCGCAAAACTAGCCATTATGCGCGACTGTGGAATTTGTTGCCAACCTTGTGCTACCCAATCTACCACGTTCTGCAGCGGAATATCATAAATGTCAAGCTGTCCTTCCTCTCGTCGATCAAGCGCGTAATCTAAGAGCTGGTGACGATAACGACGTTTCACAGCAGCTACAATGCCCATTTCTAAAGCGCGAACACAAAGCTCGCCAGCGTGATTTCTTTCAACGAAATGCATCGTCACATTCGACAGTGATATCTTCTGTACGCACATAGCAGCGACTGAGTCAACAATCAGTATAATCTGACGATTGGTCACGCGCATTCGCCAATCTAGTGCCACTAGCCAGTCCCGTAGCATCGTCGGTGGCATCCACGCCTTATGGTTGCACGCAAACTGGTAGGGCTTATCTGCGCAGTCAGCACTCGGATTTGCTGGCAGAGGATGAGGCCCTACGAAAAATGGGTTGAGTCTATCGCTACCGTCCGCATTCAGTGCCAATAGCATCGTTATTTTTTTCTCGGGATGATGATTAGACGGTAAAGCCTGCCGGTCTGGACTCATAGCGTAGAAGAGCCGTGTCTCATGCAGCCAATATACATTTTCTGGCGGCACACCTGCTACTGCTGCTTTCAAATGGTCTGGAGTCGAAATCACTGACGTTTCTGGAGCAAATTTCGGTTTGCCATCAGCTTTTTCGTGAGCATCACGTGACATGCGTCCTTTGCAACCTTTTCCTCCTCCCAACGAGAATCCATGTCTCCCCATAAAAGAATGCATCCAACCATTGGAAAACTGTGGTGGAGCGCTCGTGACGCTCTCAGGCAGCTGCGGAGCCAGTAATTCATAGAATACGCGCGCTTTATGCCGCACGAGGTCTCCCGGTAGCTTAAAACATCGAGCTTGACAGTAAAGAAACCAGTTGGCCAATGCAGAGTCCACCTCTGGACACTTGACAGTACGCAGCTTCTTGTAATCGCGACCCTCGCCTGACACAAGCTCAAATTGCGCGCGCTTTTTGAGCATGTAGCTCATCGCGGCTTGCGATGGCACATAGTCGAGATTAAACTGTTCCTTGGCCCATTGACCAAGCTGAGCCTGAGTGGTCTTGGGGAATTGCCTTGCGTGTAGACAAATGAGACGCTTTTGCTCGTGGGTAAGGTTCGTACTGCGAGCTTTTGGTCGCACCATGACCGGATCGCAGGCTCTCTCTTAGCTAATATAATGAGGCACGGTGAAAAGTTACAGAGGTTTAGTATTTGCACCTGCAGATGTTTGATATTCATCATAAATAGGGAAAAGATGACTCAATTCCAAAACCTTTTTTAAAAAGTGACTCAAAATTTTTAAGAGACCATATGGTATACGTAAAAGTATACTCCGCGGACTTGCAATTTTCGCTCTGGAGTGGCGATGGTCGACAAACGATCTATTGTTTGGTTCCCTCATCGATTACGGAGCCAAGAAATCCGTTGCGGTAAGATGCGAGCGAAAGACACTTCTCGTGCCAAGATAAATGTATCTATAACGAAGATACTGAAGCATAGATCTATCAACATCGTGGAAGCTTGCTGGTATATGATTTTCTCGGAAGATACTAGCACGAACACACCACAGTTGTAGTTGTCTTCTGCGTGAACGGCTGCATGTACTTTACTCTGAAAGCATCTCCAAAGATGTCCGGAAGTCCTTCTTCACGACCACTTCGAGCTCCAGCTTCTTTTGCCGCGAGGGATCAAAGTAATTATCCCCTTGTCGATTCAGACGACCATAGTCGGGTGAAATGAATCAGCACACCTCTCGTCTCTTTGGCCTTTAGCTCAGTATGGAATATCCGCGATGCCCAAAAGCGTGTTGCGTTCGTCGTCGAGTCAATCTCTTCCTTTTCATGATTTCGTTTTTTTTCTCTGTCCCTCCTTCTACAGTGTAAGCCCTCCAAGACACATTATCTTCGCTCAATAATCCCGTCAAAGCAATTTCTAGTGCTGTGTCTGAGATCCGTGACATGCCTTAAAACTCGTATAGTTCAATCTTAAACTCTCAAACTCGAGTGAGTCCAAGTGATCTTTATCGGTCTTCGGACTCTGTGTCCCTTTTCCACTTACATTTTAGCGATTTTGCAAACCATCAAAACGCCGCACGGTAGATCACCACGAAATGCGGCAAAATACATGCTGTGTAGCGTCGAAGTAAGGAAAAATCCCTTTTCTGGAGCTTGCACGACAATCTTGGCTTCTCTCGAGTCTGGTTGAATGCGTCTCATTATACTTTAGAATCCAACTAAGTTGGTTCGACTTTGGGTTTTTGTCCCTAGTGGGACTCGAACCCGCAATCTCCCGGTCCCGGGGGCAGGGCCTTAACCACTGCACCAACCGAGGTTCTCTCGAGTCTGGTTGAATGCGTCTCATTATACTTTTGAATCCAACCAAGTTGGTTCGACTTTGGGTTTTTGTCCCTAGTGGGACTCGAACCCGCAATATCCCGGTCCCGGGGGCAGGGCCTTAACCACTGCACCAACCGAGGTCGGTGTTCTCTCGAGTCTGGTATTTTTGCACGTTGGAATTTCTCCACAGTAGCTTACACGTTTCCAACGGAAGGACGTAAACAAGGTGAAATTTTGAATGGCTGTCAAGCTTTTTCGCCAAATGATGTTCAGTCGGCTTTCCCTTTGGCTTCCATGAGTTAGCCGCCATGATAGGATCAGTTTTCAATCACTTCCACTACCGGATGTGCCACTGACACATCCGGATTCTTCTCGATGAGAAAGTACGACGCAAACAATACACCCTGGTCATGAAGATCTACAGCGTGCCGTGCCGCGCTACTATTTCTTACTTCGGGTTTTGTTGTTTTTGTGATAGATTTTGCAGATTGTGTGATAAGGCCATCTACACGATACAACAATATTAAATACTCGTTACGATATGGAGGATTAAATGCTATGCAACAATGTCGTACCCAACGCTCTTGTTGCAGCTAAGCAGTAGTTGTCAAATATCCTCGGCATTTTAGCGAAAACATTGCTCAACGTAGATGATATATCGTTTGGCTTGTTCTGACTGTGCTTTGAGCCGCCACTTGTAGCCTCCGTATGGTGAACGGGGGCTCTGGATCCTGGTCAGAATCACAAAAAGCGCCGACAAGTTCATCCCCAGTACTGTTTCCTGCGATGTCTGCATCGTACACCTCCTCACCACTGGCTGCAACATCTACGTTATAGTCACCAGTAGCAAGGGAATGTCGCTAGATGGAGACTGGGTGTTGTAGGATGTCATTGCTCATCTGGTGAGGATCTTTAACCATCATGATGATCGTGTTGATTGTCGTCGCCGTCACCATCATGGTTGAGGATGTGTCGTTGTTGCCTGGGGATGTACCATTTTAGGCGCAGCAATGGATTCGAATTTGTCTTCATTGTCGTGTACGCTAGATTCCAACTTGTCTATATCGCGCTACAGGGCTAGTCTCCTCGTCTTCTGGATTGTCTCCATCGTGTCCTCAAACTGGGACATGTTAAGATGAGCGACAGCACTGCTCAGCCGATCCGTGACCTCTCTAGAAGGATAAACATCTCGTTGCGACCGAGGTGCTGACCTCCGTATATGTGGATTTCGATACTGGGGATATTGGAAAGAGCCTCGTCTGGATTTTCCGTGCAGCCAGTTGAAAACGGATGAGTAATCTTTTCGTGATCAGTCGACTAGGCGGAAACACACTATCACACACTGATCACGTGTTGACAAGGAAGCAATGTTATCATGAACATGCACGAGCACTTCCACGAAGCCTTGTCGACTTTATACGAGAGACACACTCCTTTAGGTTAATGCAACATCGATTTAAAGGTAAAGATGTGATGGCTGAGCTCATAAACGTACACATCACGCATTGTAAACTTGTACTCGGAGAAACAATCTCAGCTGTGTCATCGGTGACGACATTAAAAAAAAACATTCATGCTGTTTTTATACTCGAGGACAATCGCTCGGAGATATAGGATTCGTGTTCAACTCGTACTGGATTCCAGTTTTCGACGATTTTCAGCGTCGCGTCGAGGTGATCCGATCGTTTCAAAAGACTCTTCACATGTCGCCAAGTTTTTTCAAGTCTATTGCAGGTATTGACGCCAATGGTTATGACGTTATCGCTCCCGCACGAGGTTCACATGGGTCGACACGCGTGCCAGTTACAATATAGTAGACGCACAAGCAATGGGGTCTGAACCCTCTCGACGTGCTCGACAATGGATAAATCATTCCTGCGTGTAGCGGGTTTTTCTTCGTCGACTCAGTTTGTATCTTACCTTCGTGGCGTGGATTCATAAGCGTCCGTATATGTACGACAAACTCATGCGGTACTCTACCGTTCTCCTTGAATAAATCAATGCTCCCGAGCGCATTTTGAAGGCGCGTCTTCTGGGACGGTGATAGATACATAGAAGAAGCAAGGCGTCGGGAAATTTGGTCCCAAGAACGTTGATCTCCGTAGAGGTTTTATTCACCATTAAGAATCTGGTGTTCTTCACTACAGGACGGACAATTATGAGCTACCGAACGACTGTCTTGAGCGCCCCCTTACGTTTTTTTCGTATAAATACGTGCTGTCGCATGTGTAGCGTTTGGAAGACTAAAGCAGTACCCACCTATACATTAGAATAATTAGTCACAACAGAACACTGTTCTTATCCACAGAATCTCGCACCGTTTTCATCATGAAATAAACTCGCTACATTACCGCTGTGCTGTGGAATCATCCACCGAACGCTGTTCGGTGGACCTAACTTTGGTGCATTCGCCATATCAAGTTGCGGACATCATACTGCAAAAATTATTCACCCCCTTCCAATCGATTTTTGTGAATATCCCCTGCGGCCGCGAGATTTCGCAGTGCAATTTTTCTAGCAGTACATCCCCCGTCGTAAGGTTTTAAATCAGAGCATTTGCTTTGCGCACGGCGAGCAGTATTCTTCGAACAAATTTTATTTTCCAATATTGTCCTCGTCCGCCCCTTATCGAGAAATGGTGAATCTTCAACCAAACACGACGTTGACCGGTAAGCCCGGTTAATTATGATGGCTCATACCCTCGAAACCGCTCGGCCTCATTTGTTGTTGATGCGACTAGTTTCAGAGCTTAAAAAGACGTCTCGGACTGAGTACAGCCGAGACATGCGCGAACTCTTTTTTGTAATGTACTTAAAAAGGAAGCGATTGCCAAGGAGCCGGTACCTTCTGTTCGCTACATCATTGGCAAGTAAAAAAAATGGAATGAATGGAAAATTTTCCCGAGCGATTCGTCCCGTCCTGACCAATCGCCTACGCCGTCACGGACGCCTAAGTCAAACCATCATCATCGTACTGTCGTTATGGTTGAGAAAAGGGTTTTTTGCATAATGTGATACAAATTGAAAATATTCGCAAGATGTGATACAAAGGTGTTTAAAACAGCGAATATCTGTAAAATACTTGAGCACCGGTAAATTACACTTGCTGCCTGACGATCTTGTTGGTACAATGTACTGGGCACACGGCACACTGTACCACCAATGACGAGCGCACAGATATCATGTTAGATCAGTACATATACGCACGCTGGTGCAGCTCAGTGGTCGAGCGCTCGTTTAATACACGAGAGGTCGGTGGTTCGATTCCACCCATCAGCATTGATTCGGCCTTGGTGCGGCCCCAGGCATACAGAGGGATATCGTCTCACATACACAAGAAAGAATTCTTTTGACCATTCAAGTGCTTTTTTTGACCGTTTAAGTATTGTTTTGATCGTTCTAGTGCCTATTTAGTGTAAGTTCTAAGATGCCGCAAAGCGACAAGTGGCCTTGTTGTGTCCTGTTGTGCCACAGCGCGTGCACATGTACGGCTTCCTGGCTTTCCCGCCAACTTCACCCTGGGACCGGATGCGTCTCTTCTTTGGTCGTCCAGCTTGGCGCACATAAGCCGCAGGTTGGATGCTCAAGTCACGCTCCAGGAGATGGTCTTCCGGGACTTCGATCGTCCCAATGCTCGCTTGGTACGAAGCTACTGTGTAGCAGTCGCCCATCAATTCGTAAGCCGTATCAGCCATATTTCTTGCCAGCAACGTCGCAATCAAATGGCGGCACGGAATTCGGTGCTGTTTCCATGTTGAACAAAAACAATTCGCTGTCTTGGTGTCAACGCGGCGGTGCTTGAGCTGGTTGGTGACTCGAGCGACAAATGCAACGTTGTCAGAGCTAAAAGTCACCCCATATTCCGCTGCTTCCATCAATTGACCCTGGAGCTTCCGTTCCGCCCGGGGGGTAATGACACGGGCCGCTTCCGACCACTTCCTGCCGATTTTGACACGGTTGTAGCACTCGCTCATTACAATTTTCATGTATGACTTGAAGAACTCATATGGTTGCATGTAGCGCGGCTTTAAGCGGAGGCTCTTCGCTTGCTCACTTTCCACGAAATTTGTTGTGCGCCACCCGTACATTGGTGTCGTGTCGTAGTGAGGGTGGAGTGCCCACTTTGAAACGGGAATGGCGTTCAAATATACCACAGCTGCCGCGTTTACAGCACCCAACTTGGCCATTGCAACATCAAAGTCCACGCGCGATGTCGCAGCATTTGCTTCCCACACAAATTTCTCTTGGGTTACTGACAGCCGAACCGTTTTGTCACTCCTCATGTTCCCTATATTGCCAAAAAGCGTCAGTACTGCAATGGAGTGAGTACAGCTGAGCTCGTACCTATTATATGGCGAACGCAGAACATATTGAAGATGTTGAGCTCTTCGGCGACAGAGACCAGGCCCAGATTGCGATCACTGAAAACTGGACTGGTAGTCAGCGAAAAGCCGTGAGCCATAACATGGCTAAAAAACCACGAGTAGTTATCATGGTCTTCAACAGGGGCAAGTGCAACAGCGGCAATCTTGTTGGCAAAGTTTCCATCGCGACCGACCAGTACGATTTGAATCCCGTTGTACTTGCGATGCTTCATGTGGGCGGCGTCGACACCGTAGAGCCCCTGGCCATTTGAGAACCACAACGGGTTGAGAACAACAATCGCACGATGGAAACGACCTTTGGCGTCGCACTGCAGATCCGTCCGTACACCTGGATTTAGACGCTGGAACTCGGACAAGAAACTGGGCAAGAAACCAATTGTCGTAGGATCTTCAGCAAAAAATTCTGCTGTCAACGTGTCCTTGGCACGGTACATCACATGCCGGGAGGCGGCCATCTTGGCTTGGTGACGCAACTGGGTCACCAGTGCCTTTGCCGGGGTGGACGGATCTGCAGCGAGCGCACCACGGATGACAGAACTGGACACTATCTGGGCTCTTGAAGGTTTTGCAACACTGACACAGTTCTGGTGTTCTAAATTCCCACCGGTCACATGCCAATCGCCTGGGCCGTTTCCATTACGGAAACGTGCCAAACGAATGTACCATTCGCATCCTGTGTCTGCACTGTCACAGTGCACATGGCGAAAAGTGCCACCTCTTGAGGACACGACGGCGCATTTTCCTTGTGCCAGTGCAACATCTTTCATCGCTTGAACAGCTTCCTTCCCCGTCGCCCATCTTTGTGTCTTCAGCTCGTCCATCACTTCCTTGCTGCGTAAGAAAATGAAAGTGTGGGGACGCACGTGCTCAAGTGTAATTTACCGGTGCTCAAGTGTAATTTACCGGTGCTCAAGTATTTTACAGATATTCGCTGTTTTAAACACCTTTGTATCACATCTTGCGAATATTTTCAATTTGTATCACATTATGCAAAAAACCCTTGAGAAAAATATGGAGTCATAACGATCAAAAAAGAGGGGTACCCCAAGTTGACGTGCCTGCTCGTCTGTTCAGGTCGCCGACCCGGCGGACTCCCTAATAGAAGACCATCACCCAGTGATATTGATATGGGGTCGTCCGGTCGGCCAAATACCACTACGATTCAGATCACCTGGACCTAGGTTTTGCTCGCTGGGCTTACATGGCATCTGCCCAATCTTTCGACCTGGACTCAGGGAAGATAATACACAGGATGTCAACGACGTCCGAAGTGAAGGCCTTCACCGTAAGCTACAACCAGGCCAGGGATGACCAAGCTAGCCTATTTTTTAAAAACGAGCCAGTAGAACTACGATCGATTTTCATTTATGCGCTGGAGAATCCGATTCGACAATTTTTTACAAAAATTCTGCTGCGCCCAACAACGTCTCGTTGGCTTTGCTGGATGGAATCTCCAAGTTAATGAGTCAAATATCCATGATACCCCAGCCAGCGTAGGGCGCGTTGAATGATATAAATTGAATGGCATTCACAATCACAATTTGACATAAAATTTGCAGCCGACATAGGAGATCTTTGACAAAACATCCAGTTGACGCATGTTTATGCGAGCGCTTATTACCCTTCCAAAACATCCTCAGTATCAATGGTTTATCCTCCGTATGATAGCATGTGCCTTCAGTGAGCATTACGACTTTCGATTCTTGTTGTGTATACTGTACCACATCACCAGAATACAGTGATTGGTTTTCTTTGTCAACAGCGGGCATAACAAATACAGCTACTTATTCCCAAGGGCGGCACCTCTCGCGAATACGTCCACCAAACTCGAAAGCAGCTTCCATAAGCGTGAAAAGGAAAGATTGAACTCGCTCGGATCTCGATAAAGCAGTCTTATCTCATTACTTGAATATTCTTTAACTATAACTTCCCATATGGCTTTTGTACCGTCTTTGTCAAACTCATCAGAATAAGAGACCCACTTACTCAGAAAAATCGGCCAAAAACTTCATAAGTACGAATCGAAATGTCCGCTTTCCCGTACCGTTGTGACCTCAATTTTGGATTAGATAAGGGCAGCGCTGTCGCATATGACTGCTGGACCACCAATTTTGAGATGTGAAAAGAGTGGGTCAAAATGTGCTGTCGGTAAAAATTTGTAATCGAAAAGCTAAGGTACCCGATTTCCAGCCATAAACTGCAGAAATAAGTTAGTAGTACTTAAAATATCGTTGACGTACAGTGGGAGCGAATAGGCTTTGAATGGTACAGTCTTTTTACGGACTAATAAAGTATATTGCTGTTTTCTGATGATTGTTTCGCATGTACCCGAATACAACAACAGCAAAGCGTTTAAAAATACACCAATATTCGATTGGTTTCGACAAATGTCCAAAATAAAAGCAGCAATGACCAAATTTTTTATAACTGATATAAACCATCACAAATGGTTTCAAAGGTATAACTCTCAACCAACCAGAAACCTCTTGAACAGTAAAATCGACCACAAGACCACGCATTCAACACCAAGTTTGAGTTCAAGGCCCAAGGTTCTCGCTGCAGTGTGAAATAACTGTCTCATGACTAAAAATATAATTTAGACAGAATTAATAACATTTTAAAGAAAACGTTAGCTGCAATGTTAAGGGGTGAGATATCCAGAGTTACAAGAACTGACAATATTAGACATTTTCTCACTAAGTTCTCTTAGTGAGATGGAACAATGAGACGAATAATAAAGCTGGAATAATTTTTGCCGAGACAGCATTTTTACCTTATTCAGTTGCTTGCTTATTCTTTCAAGTATTCTAAGTATTGGTATAAGTTGGAGAATAGTAATTTGGATTGGTGCATTAATTGCATGTGACCTTCTAGATATCTCAAGCATGTTTCTGGAAAGAAGTGACTTACGATGCTTGTGAATATTTTTTAGTTAATTTTCTCCCATGAAGAATGACCATGAAGCTCAGTCTAGACTCGCCAAGATGCGGTAAACAACTCCCAAAGGTCCTTCGGTTGGATATATTTCTTTTTTACCCTTATACAGAACAAGAGCTCTGCTTTTGATTGAATGCTTCATATTATGCTCATCAAAGTGACGGTTCATGATACTGTATTGTTTGTCTGACTTCTAGATATCAAAGGCAACATGTAACCGTCATTTTAGTGCTCCAAATTAGGGCATGTTGCCGTTGATATCTAAATCCAAGACATAACTCAAATAGAAGGACATGTCACTACACTATGCCCTTCTATTTGAGTTATGTCTTGTAAATACACCAGAGTCACAGCGGTAAGCGATATCGTGCCGGGAAGAATAGACGTCTAGCGGGAAAAAGTACCTAATATTGGTCCTTTGAGCGTGTTATTGAGTTGGATGGAGCAGTTCGAGCAGTTTGCGTCCTGTATCCATGTGGTGATGTACATTGGTTCGCGAAAGACAGGGAGATCAAGCGAAATATCTACTAGTCCATCAGATCAGCCGCTAGTCGTAGTGACATCATATATGATATAGTGCTGTATGACCACAAGTTCCTGCATAGGACTAGGTGGGAGGCGATAATCCTGGATGAGGGAATCGACCGTAGAATCAAAAGTGTCCACTGCACTAAGTTGTCTCGACTAGACTACAGTCCGAATATATGGCGATAGTCACGGGAACTCCCTTTCAAAATGACCTTGAAGAATTTTTTGCCTTGTTGTCGGCTCTGAACCCGAGCGTGTTTAAGGACCAAAAGTTGTTTGAAAGTACTTTTAGAGATTATTTTTCAGCCAAAGTACAGCGACTAGACGTCGATCAATGTGCTGAATCCAAACGACTGAACAAGGCTGAAACATTGATGCAAAGCCTGCTGGCTCCGTTGCTGCTTCTGCGCACAGTTCAGGATGTTCAGGGTGCGTTACAACCTCTGTCCAAAATTGTAGCTCATACGTCGATGTCGGTGATGCAACGCGCGTATTACAAGGAAGTGATTGCTAGGAATGCTGAGTTTTTTTTAATAACAAGGCGAAGGCTCAAGGCAGTAGGTAAGTTGTGTGAATGTGAGAACAGTAAAGAATGATTTTAACCAGTTTGTACGCGTTAGGCTCTCATTGCTAAACATTCTGCCTCAACTGAGGAAAGCGTGCAATCACTCATTCGTAATTCCCGGGGAAGAACCCGAGCCATTTATGGAAGGAAATCATTTATATGAAAATAGTGGCAAGCGTTTTGTACTTCATGAAATTTTGCCAAGAATGAAACAAAACAAAAAGGCCATCGAGTGCTATTGTTCAGCCAGTCCCCACCTTTTTTGGGCATTATTCAAGACGTTTTGACGCTTGAGGGGTTAGCGTATGAATGAATCGATGGATCGGTTGCGCTGTCAGTCTATCGAACGCTTTCAAAAAGATCCCGAAACGTTTGTGTTTCTTATCTCGACACCTGCTGGAGGTGTGGGCTTGAATTTTGCGAGTACTAATACCGTTATTTTCATAGACTTGGACAACAATCCACAACCAGACCTTCAGGCAATTGTGCGTGCTTATCGATTAGGCCAAGCTAAACGTATTCATATGATTAAGTTCTTGTGTGCTAACACAGCCGAAGAAAGAATTTATCGACGCACGCTGAAACAATGCGCATGGCTGATTGTATCCGTAAACTTGCACGCCGAAAGGAGAATAATAAAAACGACGGATATGGTGAAGAGTTCGTCACGGCTTTACTGGATATGATTCAATTTGGATTGCATCGACTTAAGGAAGCCGATTCTAGCGAAGGTGAAGATGAGGTCTTGAAACATTTAGAAGAGGAATTTATTGAGCGTATTTTATTCCGTAAGCGATAGTACATTTGAAAAAAAACGCCAGGTGACGACCTAGGGCAAGCTCTAAAGGGTGACAATTTGCTTGAATCCGGTGGGGACTTTTACAATGGAAAATATGTACTACTTTGAAGGGGAGGGCTACACAAAACTCTCGAGCACAAAGATGCAAGACGTAGACCACTGTTACAAAGTAGGTGACAAGATCATCAAGAAGTTCGAGCGCACGGTCCACTACGAGAGTTGGTGAGCCGCCCTGGGTACCTATCACGCGCCCACCCCGACTCAGAATCTCCGGTCTTAACCAATTTGCACGGCGCACAAGTTCTTGCTACGAAATCCCTTGGCGGTATAGTGGCCACAACGTGTAACATTGCTACAAGTTAATATGATAGCGCAAGACATAAAGCGGGTGATGCAGCCGATTGTTCTGATTTACTTCCGGATTTTAAAGCAAACTACTTATTCACAAACATTGCCCACCGTACTGGAGGGCTTGCCAGATTTTCGTTCATGATTAATTTTGGTATTATGATTGGCTTGCTTAAGGCTACCACTCCCAGCAGCACTCCAAGCTGTGCTATGTGCATTGCACATTACTGGTATGTGCATTGCACATTACTGGTGGACAAGAACTCATGATTGACGTAAAGGAGTTTGTGGTTATCTTGTGGGTATCGATAGTGTACTGACCACGTCACAGCCATCTGGAATTACGTACATGGTATCGGCAACCTCTCCAACAAGACAGTTAAATCAGACTGAGTGCCTGAAGAGCTTCAACAACTTGAGTGGTGACAGACGAATCGTCTCCAGCTTCGGCTTCTTCAAGTGGCGTGTTATCAATGTAACCGCATTTCACAAGAACATGCTTGATTGTGCGAACCGATCATTGGCTCCAACACGATGTCATCTATCCACCTAGATCACGGCAAGTTGGCGCTGTTAGTACAAATTACGTTACGGGAGACGCCGTAGATACAGGCACATAGTTGACAGCGTAGATTCTTGACCCACTTTCTTCGAAGCTAGTCTTTCATGGGCTTCATCCAGGCCACACCCGCCGGCTAGCCTCGCTTCATTTTCGTTTTGGGTACAGCTTTAAG
>MIQA02019506.1:0-14182 GCA_001887855.2 Sclerospora graminicola
ATACCCACTGGCCCAGACGACCAACTATCGGAGGGGGTTACTCCGTTGATCCTGATCAGCATCAGAATCAGATGAATCACCATTATGGTGACTGATCTGATCCTCCCGGTCATCTGGCCGGTCTTCATGCGCTTCAGGATCTATGTTTATCTTCATCTCACCTTGTGTACCCGTTGATCGGGGGTGGTTACACTCACTTAGGTGGACTCGGTGACGAAAACGATGATCTTGATCAGGTCGGAGGGGATGACCTTCTCGAGACGGGGGGGGGTGTCCTCGGGTGGAAATCTTCACCGGAGAACGGGTTGGGGTCGATACTTAATCAGTATCTAGGCACTGATCGGGAAAGTTCGTCGGATCAGGCCAGCCAATGAGAGAGAGATAACAAGAAACCAAGAAAACGCGATCAAACCACGATCTTCCACAGTAATCCACAGACGTTATCTCCACAAAACCTTCTCCAATATTAATAACGTGTTCCAAACACGTGTGCGTTGAGGGTGAGGTTTGATCACCTAAACAAACCCGTCGGGGGTCTTCCGGTAAGCCAAAATGCGTCTAAGCGCGTCTTAACCGGGAATTAGTTGAGCAAGAGGGAACTAATCAACCCTGTGCTCCCAATGACCGCAACACGTGGCGGAGCGACTCTTTGCTTAGGGGAAAAATCAAAACCTGTTAGTATATATGCAATGTCCTATACCTAGTGTACCACACACCAACTCATGCCTGATCTATACTTCGAACCTATTCACTTCGTCGCACAGTTGCATAGCACCACCTTGCCCATCCTAGCTGCACCTTCAAGCTGATCCGTACCACTTCTGCCCTGATCACGACCCGACTCCTAGAAAGATCTTCAACCCATCCCGATCTTCGATAAACAACTTGGAAACCACTTGAGATCTGCCCTTCTGACACTTGTTCACTTCATATCCAGCCCGACTTAACTGAGAACTTCAACTGCCTTCGCGTCTGGACGCCGATCAGAGGCTGATCAGCCCCGATCACGATCGGCATAGCGATCAGCCGAGTGATCAGGCAGTGATCAGGGCGATCAGCCCTTGATCACCTCGGAAACTCTCTGGGTCACCATCACAACGACTTTATTCACCTGCCCAGCCATACTTCCGACCTTCATATCCCGTCGGGGCAACCATATCACACCGATCTCGGCTGATCGGGCCTAATCGGGCCTTGTCACGTCATCCTCGGACAAATCCATCGGTCATCATCACTCACACAACTCGCTATTCCACATGCCCCATTTCATTCCACATCTGATCTTCATATCTTGAGCATAATCAGTTGGCTCGGCCGATCGGGCCGAAACTTCGTGTCATAATCCACTTCAACAACTACACAGTTCATAGATCGGCTAGATGACTGTCCCTGACACGTCATGTCACCAATTGCTGTATTTCCAACTCGTTGTACATCCACGGGAACTCCACTTAGTAATTGTGATCATGATCATGATCGTGATCTCCACCGTTCCATCAGTGTCTGGGACTGGGCATAATGACAGTACTTAGCTGATTTCTTCACATCGCGAATACCCGTTGTCCGCCACCTTTTCATCGTAATGCGATCGGCCTTTCCCACCCATCAACCGTCTTATGTTGATGGGTGTTCCATCGTCACCAATCAACGGCCATGTGTGGTCCACTTCATTATCAACATTTTCTGATCGCTTTACCACAGCCGCCCCTGAGACAAACTGCAGCCGCGCAACGACTGCAGTTCGACTCATTCACTTCCAAATTTCCTCTTTGGCGATCACCATGGCTGACTCGAGCCGATCTTCTCTTCCTCCTTCGTCATCTTCGGCTGCCCGTCCGATCACTGCCTCGCCTTCCGTTTCCAGTTCGGCTGATCCAGCGACCACCCCGATCGCGACTTCGGCACCGATCACGACCAGTCTCATCCGTCCTACGACGACCATGACTTCATATCGCCCGCCTTGGAATCTTCCCGCTCGGCCTTCCTCAGATCGCCCCGTCCGTTACTTGGAACAGCTCGCTCGTCTAGTGGAGGGATCTGGTCCACTCACGTTGGGGTCCATGGAAGCTTGCCGACTACGGTCTGAACTCCGAAGTGCAATTCCCGAGTTGGTTTCTCTATATGATACCAATCGGGCACTTAACGCTGAGTTATCCGACCGTCGGATCGTTGCCGATACCTTGGAACATGATTCTGCTGATCTGACTAGCCAGCTGTCGACTCTTCGGCTAGATCGCGACCGACTTGACCAAGACCTGCAAGACATGACTGATCGCGTTCAGAGTTTGACGATGGAGCGTGATCAGCTATCAGCTGACCTCGCTACTCTGCGCCTCTCCAGGCCTTCGGACACCGTCGCCTCTCTACAGTCGTTGATCGGTTCGCTGACTATTACCATCCGCGATCAAGGTATGTTTATCCCATTCACTTCTTCTGCGATCTGTATATGACTTTCCATGTTTATTTCCAGATGAACGTATCGAGGCAATGAAGGGCTCAATGGTCGAGATGGTGGATCACCTACAACGGCTCGATGATCACCGTCTCGACCGTGATCAGCTGCTTCGCGACAAGATCCGCACTGCCGAGGACGTAGAGCGTCGGGAAGTCGAGGTGCGCTACTCGGATGAGCAGGTCCAGCTCCTGGTAAAGCAACTTTCCGATTCTCGCATCGGCCGCGCCGACATACAGAAAAGGTTGTGCGAGAGTCGGAAGGAAGCTGAGGATTGCCGGCGCGAGCTTAATCTTGCTCGGGTTAAACTTGAAACCCTAGAGCTCGATGATCGCGCCTGGCTCCAGCATAACGCCGACTTGAGGAACGTTGCGGTGCAGACTATGGAGAGGTGGACCAACCCAAAAACCGGTTCGGAGTCAGTTCGGACGGCTTTACAACGGCTTCCTGAGCTGATCAGCTCCTTTACTCCGTCTGGAACACCACCACAGTCTCCCGAGTCTGCCCCGCCATCACCCGCGTCTTCCGTCGCTTCCTTGCCGGCCCATAGAGATGATCAGCCCGTGATCAGCACTGCAGCGGCTTCTGCGTCTACTCCATCCCGTTTACCAGAGACTTCGAGATCAGCCTCCTCGGTCTTGAGTTCTGCGAAGCGCAAACGGACCAGCTCGTCGAAGAAGAAGATGGCTCCCGCCAAGCGCTCTCGTCTTATGATTGACTCGGACGATGAGTCGACTGATCTGGACGAGAGGACGTTGTCTGTTCTGGCCCGATCGCGCAGTACTGATCGCCGCGCTCCAGTGGCGACCCTTTCAGGCGTAAGTTCGCTGACCCAGGCCGTCGCTTTGCTTGAGTCCGATGACGAGAACGACAATGATCTTGAGGAGGAACAACCGGCTTCGGCTGTTCCCAACGTTCCTCCACCGGTCAATAGGACAGTGATCGCCCGACCACCCAATTTCACGGGCGTTTTCATCCCGGCGAGCCGGTCGTCGATCGAGCAGGACGACTACAGCTATAATCCGAACCAAAGGTTCATGGATTTATACGTCGTCATGCAGGGCAAGCCGACTTCTGCTCACATGGCAACTCGGAAACCTTGGAGTGCTGATCAGGTATGGGATCTGACGCCTCAGGTTCTTGCTGTGAGGCACAAACTCGTCCCTCGCTTGTGGTCCCGCCCGCCAGGATGGATCTTTCCGACAAGATCGTCGGCGCCCAAGGACAAGCAGTGGCAACCGAGTGTGCTGACCAGAGGCGCTATCGAGCTTCTGATCGATTCAGCACCTTGGGATGTCCTCATGACGCCTATGCCCGGGCTGGCGTTTCCCAATCGCCCCTGGTTTGTTGATCTGCAGGGACGTTTGGCCCTGTATTACCAGGAACATATTCAAGCGATATGGGAGGCGACCCACCATTTCCCGATCACGGCGACGATGCGCAAGGACGCGTGGATTGAGCATTACCATCATGCTCGCAAGCGTCGACGCACAAAAGCTGGGGCTGCCTGGGCTGCGATCTGCGACCATGTGGTCAATGGGATTCACCATGGCGAGTGCGATCTGGACGTTTTCTTGTTTCCTGCCGTGCTGCATTTACCTGTTCGTCGGGCGGGATCGCGAGGACTCAAGGCTGACGGCGGGGAGTGGTATCCCGGTTATGGACATCCAACTCCGGTCGCCACGTTGCGTGATTGCCTGATCTGGACCGATCAGCAGGAGCCTTGGCGGAACCAGTTCCGATCAAGCCCCATGGATCATCCAGGGTTCGCGATTTCTCGCCTGCGCACAAAGTATGACCCGTGATTGTCGTGACAACCAGCTTTCGTTTCATTTTTTTCCATAATCATTAATATATCACGACAGTTCTTGATAATTTTCACGTTCCATATTCACACTTCCTGTTCAGGTCCCACTATTGCCTCCATCTTGTATATCGATCGCTCACATGTATGCAAATGTAGTTCTCGTGCATTATATGTATATATATATCCATTTACTCCAAACCAGCTCAACCACCCTGATCTCCACTTGCTCGACCATTACGTTTGGCTGATCTGTCGCAATGTGTCAACCCAGGCTATTGAGACTCCTGGTTGCCCTCTTCGTGGGTTTGCATCACTCCAAATCGATTTCGTCTCACCCGATCACGTTCAAATTCTCTTAGTAGAGCTCCACAGTTCAGATCACGTTCATCTACCCACTCGGGATCGTCATAACCCTTCCACCGAACCAAATAATCACGATGGGTTTGGCCAAATCGGGTCCTCTTGCCTGATCGGGTATCCAAAATCTTCTCCACTTCAAATTCGTTCTGGTCCAACGTTCTTTCCCAACTGTCTTCGGGCAAGAGAGCTTCGTCAAAATCAAACCTTGGCTGATCATCGCATGACAGCCTGGTTTTAGGCCGATCAGGGTATTCCCGAACCAGTTTCAACTTCGACAAATGGACAATCGGGAAAATTCCATAATCGGTACCAGCAGTAATCAACCGAGCGGCATGATCACCGATCAGTTCGGCTATACGGAACGGTCCATGCCACAGATGTGCTAACTTCTTGGCATATCCTTCTTTCACGCAATCCAAGTAAAGCCAAACCTTGATCCCGGCTCGATATTATGCGAATCGGCCTGATCATTGTTCCGATCAGCTCTTTCTTGAATGGCCCTCCGCAATCGTTCGTTGACTCGCTCCCGCGCATGTTGGTAGTGACGCTGGAGTCCCATACGCCATCGACGAGCTTCGCGATCTCGACCTCGGGTACATCCAACAGGAATCACCGACTCGATGGTAGATCGGGGGTCCCAACCATACGCCAAGTAGAACGGAGTATCTCCCCTGATCCGATCGAAAGAGGAGTTCAACGCAAACACCAACCTCTCCGCATACTCATCCCAGTCTTGTTGAGCGGAATCCGCGACATACATCTTGATAGCTCTGGTTAGCGTCTGTACCATGCGTTCGGCCTTACCGTTCGCTTGCGGACGGTAGGCCATGGTCGCGCTCTGTTTCTGACCAAACATCTGATTGAATGATCGGAAAACTTCGGCCATGAAACCTGGTTCCCGATCATGCCTGATCACCTCACTAGCTCCAAACCGCCTAAAGACACATTCTTCATAACCGCAAGCGACTTGTTGGGCTGTTCGGGTAGATCCCGCTTTCGCGATCACCAACCCCGTGAACAGATCAGTCCAGATCAGCAACTCTGTGTTGCCCTTGAACGATTTTGGCAGGGACGGTATGTGATCCATCGCTATCACTTGGAAAGGGTAGGTCGCCTGGATATTTCCCGGTGATCTACCCCGGATGTTCGGCATACCCTTCCCGGTTTCGCAATCCGTACATGTTCCGACAAACTTTTGAACACTTCGATATAAGCCTCTCCAGTGAAAATGTTTGCGAACCCTGTGGTACGTCCGACCTACGCCCTGGTGACCACCCTCTAAACTGACGTGATAACGATGTAAGATATCAGCTTGTAAAGTCTCCGGGATCACGAGCCTGGCTGATCGGTCCAGATCTGCATCGGCCTGATCAGCTTGAACATAGTAAAACAATAGATCATTTTCGTCGATCTCATAGTTGGACGCGATCTTAGCACAATCTTTTGCTTCACCCTGGCTCAACTTCTCCAGATCTCCATTCAGAAACGCCTTCAAGTCAACGATCCATTTTTCTTCGTCTTGTGCCTTGAGAATTCTTTCGATCCGCATCTCCTGTACTATTTCTTCTGTTAGGCTTTCTCGAGAGAGTGGTCTGTTAGGTGGTGATCTGGTTCGCGATCTCGTCATGATCGAGATCTGGGCTGCTTCCTTTTCATCTTCCACATGAATCAGCTCAGGCAGCCTATTGATCTCCACCAGTTCCTCCAGCAATGCTTGATCAGTAACTATTGATCCGGTCTGATCACGCATGGCCATAGTGGCTAGGTGATCTGCACTCCGATTCCAATCACGCTTCACATGTAAAAGATCATGCCTTGACCATCCACGTAAAGCTTTCATAAAGCGATCGTTCAGCAACTTCAAACGTGGTGCTTTGCAATCGATCTCTCCAGTGATCTGCCGAATTACCAGGTTTGAATCTCCGCATATGATTACTCTTCCGATCTTTTGTTCTTGCAAGAGATCCAAACCTAACAGCAGGCCGCGATATTTGGCTTCATTGACCGTGATACCCGGAGTATAGTCTGAACCAGCAGATATAACAGTCCATTCTGGCAATTTCCACAACAACGCGCTATACGCCCCCACGCCTTTCTTCACACTCGCTGATGCGTCGAAACTTACAACGATCAGATTTTCCTCCGAGCCGACGATCGGTGGGGGTATAGTGATCGATTCTCGGGGTTGCTTCCGGGGAGCGACCTCGATCAGGGCTTCATCGACTTCTGATCGGGGCGTGATGCTGGCGGCTAGTGTTCCAAGAATTTCTTCTTCGCCCTTGGTGCACTTGATGATCTCTAAGGTCCACTGAGATAACAGCGCTGCCCATCGCCCCAGTCTCCCGTCTAAACCACTCGCTGACAGTAACCAAGCCAAACTAGATCGCCTGGATAATACCTTAATTGATCTAGTTACCAGCATAGAGTAACAAACATCCAATACACGTAATAATGCTAGCACTTCTTTATCCACAATACTATAGTTAACTTCGTTCGGTGTCAATGTTCGGCTCGTGAACGTCACCGGGCAATAAACTCCATCGTGATCTTGGACCAGTGCGGCCGATATTGCCCATTTACTGGCATATAAGATCACCACGGGAATCTTCTCCGGATCGAAGTGTTTCAGTATCGGCGTCGAGATCATCTTCGCCTTTAACATACTGAAGGCTACCATAGCGCGATTCATGTGAAGTCTGACCCTGGCACCGTTCGATCAGTTGGTGATCCAATCTCGAGATCCGTTTCAATAGCTTCAACCTCGTGATCAGTCTCAATTGGTGATCCTCCCATCCGATCACGTTCTCTCAGGCCATGATAATCAACTTCCTTCAGTTCATAAAGTATAGCAGCGTAAATCGAGAAGTCCTCGATAAATCTGCTATAGTAATTCAATGATCCGAGAAGGGATTGCATGGCCTTCAACGATCGGGGGAAATGTAAGTTGCTGAGGGCGGCTAGATCTTTCGGATTTGCTTCCAAACCTTGGATAGATACGTTATGGCCGAGGTAAGCGACCTTGGGTTGACCCCAGAAACTCTTGACCACACTGATCGACAAATTCCAGCGCTCGCAGGTGTCTAGGAGTCGTTCAACCTTATCGCGCAGCATATCCCAGGATGTGGCCGTGACCAAGATGTCATCTATGTATGATCGTCTTCCCAATACCGATCGGCTCTGATCTTGGTCTGGCTCACCTTCCGTAAACACATCATGTAGATCAGTGGCTTCCCGATCAGCACTGATCTGGAAATACCCATAGAGAGCATTGTCGATCAGCCTCTGATAGATCTGTGGGGCATTCTTTAATCCAAACGGCATCCGATTCCATTCAAAAAGCCCAAAAGGTGTAACGAAAGCCGAGATCTCTCGAGTGCGATCAGTCATCGAAACCACCCAGAAACCACTAGCCATATCCAGCGAACAAAACCATAAAACTTTATCCAGATCTTCTAATAAATCATTGATCAGGGGCATCGGGTAGACCATCAACTTCGTGAGGCGATTCACCATTCTATAGTCGATACACAATCGAATATCAACCCCATTCTTCTTTATCACGATCACGATCGGTGATGCCCACTGCGATGTTGATGGTCGGATGATCTTTGTACTCAGCAAACCCTTGATCAAATCGGATAACTTTTCCCGGTATTGAGGTGCAACTTTGCGACAACGTTGAGCGATCGGCCTCGCATTTCCCACGTCTATATCACAAACAGCTCCGAATGCGGCTGGGGGTAGGGCGTTACCCTTCCCCATCAGTAAGTGGCGTCTTTTCCAGATGATCTTCTTTAGCTGATCGATCTGCTCGGGCGTGTTCACTTCGGGGTCACCGACCTGTAGATCTTCCATGGTGACTTCTGGCATATTGGGCGATACTTCCGGTAAAACGGCCATCTGCTTCTCGATACCTTCAATGTACTGATCACCACCTTCATGTATACACACTTGTTCATCTACCTGATCTGCCTTTTCCTGATCGGTATCATCTTGAGTCGCCCCTTGTAAATCATCCGACTGGTGATCTACTTCGGGTTCACTTTCCTTCGTAATGACTTTGGCAGATTCATCCCCCTTTTCCTTCTCATGATCGTTCCTGAACTCCTCACTGTCATTTCCGCTTTCTGGGTCCGTTGTTTTCGGTGAGCCGGGCCTAAATAACTCAATATCTGTGGACCTTCTTTGACCCGGCTTTCCCCTGTCGCTTCGATCGGTGGTCTCCTGATCAGCAGCTTGGTCGGCGTAGAATATTCCGGCTTCTCGACCATAGGTGAAGTATCTTCATCCGCTAAATCTTCGTCACTGATCAGGTCCGTGGTGGCTTGATGAGCCAGATTCTGCCATTCAATATATCTTCGTGATCCCACTGAGACATAACCGATCTGTCGAGGTACTTTCCCCTCGGGTAGCCACATCCCTAAGATCATGTCTTCGTGGACGATCAGCGGCTGATCGGATATATTCGTGACCCTGATGTAGCTTGATCTGCCGATACCTTCAACGAACGTTGGTACCCATCGTTCACCACGGGTTAGCCACAATTTCTGTTGCCGATCACTCGGCCGAATCATGACATCGACTGATCTGGACACCCCGATGTTCTCGTACTGACCCATTTTTAGCATCCGTACATGAGTACCATATAAAGGTCGTCGGCCGGATAACTGAATCTGCACCTCATCTGGCAGAGTCAGGGTTCCATGAGACAGGTCAAGTCGTATACTAGCTGGTACCATAAAATCCATATCCAGTATCGCGTCTTGACCGGCTAACCGGCCAACCCAAGCGTTAAAATAGTAGACCAGGGATCCTGCCAAGGTGATTTTAACACGTGATCGTCCTTCCGTCATATATGAACTTTCGCCGATCCCAACACATTCTTGCCTCTGGGTACTGTCTATACGACATCCCACCTTACGGGCAAAGGCGGAGTCGATGATCGAGACTTCTGCCCCAGAGTCAAATAGAATAGTGGATTTTTCATTGTTGATCTTTCCATTAGCTTTTGCCTGTTTGAACCACTTGTCGGGAGAGTGATACTTCCAGTATCCTCGGGATTCACCGGGCAGTAGATCCAACTCCATGATCACGTCCGATCGGGAATATTCATCCACTCTGAAACTGTAGATCGGACACCGATCGATGCAATTTGAATTAGAACATGTATTGTCGGTTATCTTCTTTTCCTCAAACTTATCTCCGCTACCGACATATGCATAAATGCAGAACATAGATCGCTCGGCTCGAACCAGATTCCAACCTGGCGAGCGATCTAGTTTAACATCTTCTCGACATCTGGTGGAAGCATTCCAGCATGTTTAGTCGGCACATACCACTTGCGCATCAGATTAAAAAAAATCTTCAATAGGGCAGGCACCGGCGTCATGAAGCTTCCCACAAGTTTTGCATACGAAAAAGCAATGATCAGAAGGGTGACCTTTACGATCACATTTTCCACACGTAATTCTTTTCCAACAATCACGATCTCCATGTTTGGTCGACCCACAATGAACACATTTCTTACGAGATCGGTCCTAGATCAGGTTGAATACCACCGGGTTTCCGTCCATCCATGCCATTAGCCGATGATCTCGGGCGATACACTGGCTCCGTCGTAAAGATATGACAATACTGTTCCTTGTCCGAGCTCAGACTTGACTGACCACTTTCCTCTTCCGAACCTGAACTGTCTGATTCCTTCGTGATCATCCGAATTGCTCTGGCTGGTCGCGCTGCCGGTATCTTGCCCTGATCAGGGTGTGGCTTTGACCGGTACCGGTTCGATCCTACCTCGACCTTGGGCTGTCGACTTTTGGCTCGCTGCAGCGTCCTCAGAGTCAGTTCCAGTTGCTCTGAATCCTTTATACGGAGCAGGGTTGGCTGATCAGCCAGATCACGATTATCCAGAGTGCCAATAAAGTGCTCGACATGCTCGCGAGCTATATCCGGGTGTCGTGGGTCCTTGATCGGCATTTTCGCGCGTAGACCAGCAACATTCAGCCGATGTAAGTACTCGATCGGCGTCTCGTCGGATCTTTTCTTCATGTGGTAGTACTGCCTAGCGACAGACACCCCCGAATTGCAATATTGTTCTTCAAACTCTTCACACAAACGAGGCCACTACAGACGCACTTCTCGACTCAGCTGTTTAAGCCAGTTCTTGGCCGGACCTTTCATTAGATCAGCGAAGATCAGGCATCTTTCAGCTTCCGGTGTCTTGTCCCTCAGAAAAGCTGACTTAGTCCGGCTTAACCAAGCTCTGGCCTGATCGTCATCCATATCTTTGCCGGTGAAATCCTTCAATTCCGAGATCGCAGACATTCGCACTCGGGTGATCGTTCCGGATTCACTGTCAAATGCCTGCGCAGAGGCCATATTCGCTCTACGAGGCATCTCAATGTCCAGATCATCTGGATCGAAATGCTGACTGATCTCGCCTTCTGACTCCATATCCACATCACTCCGTGGGGGTGATCGGTGAAATCGGTCTTGGTGATCGGCCTGGCATATCGAACGAACAATTCCGGCTGATCGGACTGATTCCATCTCCACATCCACGGGTCTCCTGACCGATTTCTCAGCAGACTGATTCATATTCGGTGCCGATCGCCATGGTTGTCCTTGCCCAGGTGTGTACTGAGGCATCCATACTGATCACCCGCAAATCGGTTCATCATAGTCGCGAACATGGCTTTTAATTGCTCTGGGACCTCCGGCATGTTGGTATGACCAGTGTTGGAGGTCGGACTAGCCTGTGGCACTTCCTGGCATCTTCAAAACTATCGTCCCATCCGACTCGACCAGGTTCAGGTTTTCTCTTCCTATTCTGCGACTCGATCTTGGGGTCGATCTGCTGGATCCCTTTCGGGCCCAACGTCATACGTGTGATCCCAACCGAGGAGTCGGTGGAGGCCGCTCCAGATTGTGATGACGATTGACATATCGACTCAATATCCATAGGATACTCAACCAACTGTGATCGGTGCGAAGGATCCGCGATCGGCGACTGAACCACTGGGTTCGCCCCTAGTAACGAAGCAAGATGATCATACAGGGTGGTCATAGATTCTCTGATCGTCTCTTGATCCAGATCGAATAGCATATTCGCGTCGAAGGCACCAGTAGTGAAGCCAACCTCGTCGATCTGCGCCAAGAAGTTCCTGATCAGATCAAGTTGACTGCCTGTGATCACCGGCCGGGTCGCTCGACCGTCAAGCTTCCCGATGATCTTAGGTTAATGATCTTCATCACTCGGTTGGTAACCAGGAACTTGTGAAACTCTCGAAGATAGAACAGCCGTTCCACATCTTGGACAGTGGTCTTCTCGGCTGGTTCGATCTTCTCTTCGTCTTCCTCGAAGATCTTCGGTTTAGGTTTCACATATTTTTTAGGTGGATCACAATGATCCGCCCCCATGTTTTTTCTGTCTTTTTCCATTTTCTTCTTATGCATAGGATCAAGGTTAACACCTCGATCCTTTCCTGGGTTATAGTCAACTTTACTATAACCCAGATCGGCCCCGATCGGGGACATGTGGGGAGTTATTTCATCTTTAATCTCGACCTGGCACTCCACCAAACCAGGTCGATCATCGCTTCCTTTAGAAATGAACAGCATCGGAGGCGATACGCCTTCCTCCAATACACCCGAAAAAGTTTCCTCCACTTTGATTTTCACATCTTTTCATCATCAAAGGAATCACGGTGATATCCTGAGTCACCAAGTGATCCGGGCACGCGCACCATTGTGGTGGAGCCGATTTCCAAATCCATGACCGAAGTCGTGGGTGGAATCCGGATACCCACTGGCCCGGACGACCAACTATCGGAGGGGGTACTTCGTCGATCCTGATCAGCATCGGAATCAGATGAATCACCATTGTGGTGACTGATCTGATCCTCCCGGTCATCTGGCCGGTCTTCATGCGCGTCAGGATCTATGTTTAACTTCATCTCACCTTGTGTACCCGTTGATCGGGGGTGGTTACACTCACTTAGGTGGACTCGGTGACGAAAACGATAATCTTGATCAGGTCGGAGGGGATGACCTTCTCGAGACGGGGGGTGTCCTCGGTGGAAATCTTCACCGGAGAACGGGTTGGGGTCGATACTTATTCAGTATCTAGGCACTGATCAGGAAAGTTCGTCTGATCAGGCCAGTCAATGAGAGAGAGATATAACGAAACCAAGAAAGCGCGATCAATCCACGATCTTCCACAGTAATCCACAGACGTTATCTCCACAAAACTAATACCAATATTAATAACGTGTTCCAAACACGTGCGCGTTGAGGGTGAGGTTCGATCACCTAAAACAAACCCGTCGGGGGTCTTCCGGTAAGCCAAAATGCGTCGAAGCGCGTCTTAACCGGGAATCAGTTGAGCAAGAGGGGACAAATCAACCCTGTGCTCCCAATGACCGCACACGTGGCGGAGCGACTCTTTGCTTTAGGGGGAAAATCTAAACCCGTTATTATATATGCAATGTCCTATACCTGTGTACCATACCTCAACTCATGCCTGACCTTTACTTCGAACCTATTTACTTCGTCGCACGGTTGCGTAACACTCTCTTGCCCTTCCTGGCTGCACCTTCAAGCTGACCTGTACCGATTCTGCCCTGATCATGACCCGACTCTTCAGAAGATCCTCAACCCATCTTGATCTTCAACAAACGACCTTGAAACCACTTGAGACCTGCTCTCCAGCACTTGTTCACTTCATATATAGTCCGACCAAACCGAGAACTTACTTGCCCTTGCATATCAACGCTGATCAGAGGCTGATCGGCCCTGATCACGATCAACATAGTGATCAACCAAGTGATCAGGCTGATCAGCCCTTGATCACCTCGGGAACGCTCTGGGTCATCATCATCACGACTCAACTCATCTTCCAAACCACACTTCCGATCTTTATACCTTGTCAGGGCAACCATACAACACCGATCAAGGCTGATCAGGCCTTGCCACATCATCTTCGGACCAACCAAATGTTCACATCACTCATGCAACCTGTTAATCCACCTGCCCGATCTTCATTCATCATTTGATCTTCATTCTTCGGGCATGACAGGCCGATCAGGCTGTAACTTCGTATCATAGCCAGCTTCAACCACTATACCAATCAGAGATCGGCTGGTCACCTGCCCTTGGTATGTCATGTCAACAGTCACTATTTCTTATTACATCCACGAGAACTCCACTTAGTGACTGTGATAACGATCGTGATCGTGATCTCCATCATTCCGCCAGTGCCTGGGACTGGGCTTAACGACCATACTTGACTGATTCTTCCACGTCGTAAATATCCGTTGGCCACCACCTTTTCTTCTTAATCGTGATCAACCTTTTCCCACCCATCAACCGTCATATGTTGATGGGTGTTCTATCGTCACCAATCAACGGCCATGCGTGGTCCACTTCAGTCCCAATATTTTCCGATCGCTTCACCACAAACGCTAGCACTTCCTTATCCACAATACCATAGCTAACTTCGTTCGGTTTTAGTGTTCGGCTTGTGAACGTCACCGGGCAATAACCTCCATCGTGATCTTGGACCA
>MIQA02019517.1:0-22043 GCA_001887855.2 Sclerospora graminicola
GGCGCAGCTGACGCGATTGGTAATAAATCACGCGATCACGATCATCGTGATCACGTTGCATCAAGGCGCAGCCGATGGCGAAATCGCTCGCGTCGCAAACGACGTGAAACGGTCGCTCGTTGTCGGCGATTGCCAAGACGGGAGCCTCAGTCAAGCTACGCTTGACTGCATCAAACGCATCTTGGCACTGGGTATTCCAGCGCCATTCGATATCTTTCTTCAATAATTGAGAAAGAGGTCGGATCAGACCGGCATAGTTGCACGAGTATTTGTGCAAGTATGTCGCCAGTCCGAGGAACTTTCGAAGTTCCTTGACGTTAGTTGGCGGAGGCCATTCAACGATCACCCTGATCTCTTCTGGATCGGGGCGTACTCCATTCTTGCCTACAAAGCAGCCAAGAACGGGTATTCAGGCGCACCAAAGGTGCACTTCTTTAAGTTCGCATAGAGCTTGTGCTTGCGCATAAGCTCTAACACCTGACGTAGATGTTCTTTATGAATATCTACATCACTTTTGCCATGTTCAGCCTTGCTGTGGATGAACACATCATCAAAGTAACTCGGCGCGAACTCTCGCACCAGGCGCAATAGATGTGTGACGCATCTGTTGAAGGTAGCAGGGGCATTTCGAAGCCCCTGTGGCATCACAAGCCACTCCCAAAGCATACCGCTTGGGGTGCTTACAGCCGTGAGAGGAATGTCTTTCTCACGCATAAGGATTTGGTAAAAACCATCCCTTAAATCGAGAGCACTGAAAACGGTGCTCCCGCTCATGCCATCGATGATGACGTCTTTTCTCGGTATCGGCGTTTGCGCCGGTACCGTTGCTGCGTTCAGCTTATTGAAAGCGTGAACGATTCTCCACCCACCAGTGGACTTCTTAACACAAAAGGTGGGGCTGGAGTGCGGAGAGGTAGACTCTCGCACATGTCCCGCCTTACGACGAGTTTCGAAGAACTCATCGATTGCTTTAACTTGATCGCGCGGCAATGGCCATTGCCGCGTGACACAGTACTTCGTGCCGGGGACGAGATCGATTTCGTGTCTCGTTCCCTTATCCTTGGGAAGCTCACAAGGTACTTCTTCTGGGAATACGTCAGCGTATTCCCAAAGTACTTCGTAGTACGGGGAAGTCGCTTTAAGCGACTCCCAGCTCTGCGCTTCAAAGCGCTGGACTTTAGTTTGATCACTGGGAACGAGTTCGTTCTCAGTGTTATTTCCATTGGGAACGAGTTCGTTCCCGCTGGCTTCTAATTGTAAAGTGGATATTCGCTCGCAAATATCCACAACCTCATCAGATGCGACAATGACGCAGATCTGTTCGATCTGATCATTTCGCAAGTTCTTTACGAACTTCTTCCAACTCAAGGCTGGAAGAGCCATCATCTCTGAACTTAGGTTCGGAGGGTTCTCAAGTGTGAGAGACTGGGTAGCTAATCCGGTCTCTGTCTGCGTCAGGACGTTGATCGTCTCGACGGACACAGCTGCTAGATCAGACGCACTTGTCCGATTTGTGGCACGGTGATCATCACACGTGCACAAGGCCTTCTCTTCATGGTGACCACTGTCTACCATGTTGTTCTTGCACTCTCGACTGTTCTTAGTCGTGAGTTCTTTATTTTCGACACGGAAGTCATTTGCTTCCGTGACGGTTTCATTCTTTTCACGGTGGGTGTTTCCCACCACGTGCGCATACTCTATACCACGACCGTCATCGGTTGTAGTAGTAACTTCAACACGGGAGTGCTTTGCGCCCGTGTTGCACACATTAGTGACACGCAACCACTCGTTCGTCGCGCGTTCGCATCCCTCTGGACTCTGATCAGCGGGTGTACCATCCGCTGATCTAGTCGAATTAGATCTGGTGGTGCCATCGCTATCCACCAGGCTATCTGACGCTGCGGTTGTATCATGAGATACAGCCGGATTACTCACAGGGTGATCAGATCCTGTGAGACCGCCGCAGTCGATCGACAGGTTAACCCACTCGATCGTTGGTTGATGCTTGGACATCCAAGGGATGCCCAAGATGACATCGAACTTGTCATCAAGATCGAGGACGATGTATTCATCCTCGAACGATAGTTCGTCCAACTCGAGGCGTGTTCGAATAACACGCTTCGGTATAGTCACAGTTGCACCTGTTGCCAACCGGACTGATAACATGCTTCTTGGAGATTCAATCTCCTCGAAGTTCAACGACGTTAGTACCTCAGTTCTAACGAAATTGTTTGACGCTCCTGTGTCAAACAGAGCACGCATAGGGACATCGTTTCCATGTGGCCTAACTTCAAGGGTGATGAGAGGTTTCTCTTCACCCTGCACACGTTGACAGGACATAGTCCCGTCTGGGGCTATTATCCTCACATGCCCGATGTCGGCATGCGAGATAACCCGTCCAGTAGGGCACCCCGCCCTACTGGTTGTTCACGTTTTTGGCATCAACAGAGGGTTGCCCCTGTTGATGTCGCTTGCCAGCAGACTGTCCAGTCCGCTGACTGCGTGGTGCCGGACGCGGCGCCATACATTCATGGGCGTAATGGCCCATTTTCGCGCATCTATTGCAGCGAAGGGACTTCTTGTTTTTCGGTTGCCTCGGAGTCGAGGCGACCGCAACTGATAGATCCATAGGTTCTGGACCTCCTCCGCCCGCATTATGACGCGGATTCGGGTGTCTCGGGACGAAGTGTGAACTTCGTCTCGATTGGAAGTTTTGGTTATTATTATTATTAACATGCTGTATTGGCGGCATGTTAAAGTCGAAAGGTGCTTGCGCTTTCCGACTAACCCCAGCATGCGCTGCTGAGCGACGCGTGCTGAACTCCTCCCGGATGCTTTGGTCTATAGCATCGCTCAGAGTCTTCGGGGGAATCCGGTAAAGACTCTGTTTGATGGGACCGTCATTCAGTCCCTTCATGAAGGCGGTGACCTGCATGGCAGGAGGCACCGGTTCATATACAATATTTGACAATAAATATTGTATTTTCTGAGCGTACGCATGTAGGCTCAACTTGCCCTGCCTGAGTTCCATGAACTCTTCACGGCAGCTAAGCTCCATTTCTGGGGCTTCAAAGTTGTGCTTTAGCTCAGCTTTTAATGACTGATACGTCAAAAACGCAGTTCCATCAGTGGATCTGCGGCTCATCGCCCATGCCCTGGCGCGACCGCCTAGGCATGTGGTGGCGAAATAAGCTTGTGAACGCGGGTCCACAATCTTCTGCGCAGTGATAGCATCCTCTACCTCTGCGAACCACCTACGAAGAGGTTCGCCCCCTTCGCCAGTAAAGGGCGAAATCCGTGCCTTTACTACTTCAACGCTCGCACTAGATGCGGGCGCAGTTGTTGTTGTCGCCGGCTGAGAGCGCAACAGAGCATGACGCACCTGAGGGTCGACATACAGTCTCTTGAAACGGTTAACCGTTTCTAGGGCATCCTCCGGGGATTTTCCACGGAGGAGGGTGATGATTTCGGGCCCTATGGTCCTAACCATCTCGGTCAATGTGACCAAAGCACTCGGTGGCCAGCTAGGAAAGTTTTCCGTAACTAGGTCGTGCGCGAGCTGGCGCTCACGCTCACGTTCACTGGCTGTTGTCATGACAGCTAGTGGCTCTTAAACCTTCGAACTGCTAGTTAACTAGCGGGACGTGTCAAAAGTGGTCGTTAGGACGGACCACAAAGTGCTACCAGGTGTAACAGGGCTGCTGTCACGCGGCTTACACTGTAAGTTGCAATGAGGAAACGTGCAAATTGTGTAGGACCAAATGTAATTTGGTCCTCCTTAGTTTACTTTAAATAAACCTAGGTAGATAAGTAATTAATGTATTAACTAACTATCAATTAAGTATATATATATTAATATATATACACTTAAGACGTGAGTGCTAGAAGGTAAGTTTAAGAGTGAATATATTTATGGTTGGTTAAGAGCTAACTAGTATAATTAGACCTAAACTAATCATAGTAACATGTAGTATAAAACTGATCTAATGATATATTTATCATTAGATGACTTGTCAGATTCAATTATATCAGAATCTGTTCTCAAAGGTGGATTATGACAACTTATAATCCAATATTCACAATTTCAGATATTACGACTGAAATTGAACTGTGATATTTCTATTCAAATATCACTTATGTAATGGCACCCCATTACAACACCAATCAATAAGGTACATCTGGATGAAGAAGAAATGGAGTCGGTGGACTACACGAAAAATGATGATGCCATGGACATGGATGTTGATGATGAAATGAAACCTGGAACTGTGGATACCTCAGAACCATTATTCAAAAATGATGATGCTCACATGAATGAAGAATTGGAAAACGAAAGTGAAGTGAGTCGAGCATTAACCGTGACCAACAACAGTAAGGATAATGAAGTTGTGCAACATAATACTCTTGTAGGGGCAACTACAAGGTCCCCATCATTAGTGCCAGTGGGTTCAAGAAAAATTTCGATTAGCAAAAGAGCCTGAAGATGGATGCACATTTGCTAAGGATCGGCAATGAGCAGGCAAGCGCGGCATTAGAAGCTCCGATTACGTATGAAGACGCAATTGGATCTCCTGAAAATGATTTATGAATAAAAGCAATTCAAGAAGAATTAAATTCTCTGGAAGAGAAGAATACATGGAGTGTGGAGCAGAAATCACAAAATAAAAAGGTGATTGGAACAAAATGGGTATTCGCAATAAAGCGAAATGAACACGGTGAGATTAAAAGATTCAAGGCTCGTCTCGTCGCACTAGGATATGGACAAAGTATGGGATCGATTACTCAGAGACTTATTCGCCGGTTGTATACATGAATACGGGTTGAAACGTTTTAGCAATTTGTTTTCATGGTAGAATGTTTGTACATCAATACGATATTGGTGCAGCATTCCTAAACGGGATATTGGAGGAAGAAAGTATACATTCACCCACCTCAAGGAATAGAGTCAAAACCGGGTGTACTGTTCAAGCTTAACAGAAGCTTGTACGGTTTAAAGCAGCCAGCGATCACTTGGCTCAAGCCAATCACAAGCGTGTTTATTAACATGGGGTTTAAACATGCTCGTCGGATTCATGCATTTTCGTCCGACAAGGTGATAAGTCATGTAAATATATATTACTTTATGTAGATGATATGCTTATTGGTGCAGAGTCAGTGATTGAGATAAAACGAGTAGCAGACGAAATATCCAAGCACTTCAAGTTGAAGGTACTTGGAAACGTACGGTTTCTACTTCTCTGTTCGGGAAGAGAATGTGCACTACTAAAAATTGGTGCCATTTTCCAACCCCTTTACTATTTAACTCGAAAGTTGGTTTGAAATGTAGCAGAGAACACGCGACATCATCGTCGTATTTTTTGCAGTTCTAATCGGTCGATTTCTGAGACAAAACTGAGCTTTTTATAGCCTTCATTTTTTGCCCCGTCAAAAACCTTCCTTAATCTCTGGCTTTTTCGCGGTATTACTCAAAAACAATATTTTTAGAAACGGCTTTGCCTGCCCTATGTGCTCCATTATTCCATTTTGTCCCACGATGTCCAAGGGCGTGCGAAATGGCGTTATCGTGACCAAGGTTTTTAGCATTGATTCTGCCTCTCAAAGTTTTCAGCCAATGGGAATCATCGTTGAGGAATGATGGTCATTTTTATCACACCGAATCCTCCGAATTACGTTACGAAAAAAAGAGGTATAAATAATGTAGAATAATATTTCGAGTTGGTTTCCCGCCACCTAAGGAGTTCTTATCTTGCTCCCGGGAGCTCCCGGGAGGGATGCTAGTACGCTAGTCCTGTCTCCCAAAGCAATGTTGGGATGAATGTGGTCTACCTACGCAGTGTAGTCCACGAAACCTTTTCCAAAGGCAAAAAAATCCCTTGCAGTATGAATCGTAGCTGCCTGAATGACGCTATATGAACAGGGCGTTCTTCTTCCTTCCTCCGTTAGGGGCGTTCGAATGGGATCCGCCAACTGAGGAATCTCTATCACTCCTCGATTTGCCAGCTTTGCTCAAGGTGGCCCTCAGCTCCAGGGCAAATAGGCGAAAGACCTCCGTGAATCCGCCGTTCCTCATCGTGCTCTTAATAATCGCATGCACGAATGTCATCTCCGCACTATCGGCACATGGATAAGTCGAATACGCTGGATGTGGCTTCAAATGGCGCGTCAAAATTTCGAATCCCCAGGCATGACGCGACAAGTGACGAGTCCCCGGAATATGAAGACAGGACATTTGGCTCTATCACCACGCCGGCAGCACGAGTCGCCATCAACTTGAGATACCGTAGTGCAAAACTGTTTCCTACGTTTGATCGAGCACTTTGATCAAAACACCGGAAAAAGCGTTCACTTATTCGAAGCTCCACGAATAGGCATAAAAGCTATTAGAAAGCGCGACTTTTGCATTGTGGGTTAATTTCGTTCGCAGAAAATACCCGAAATCTACAGGCGACGAAATTATTTAAATACTCGGGCTTAGCTACTATCCTGGTACGTGCGTTAAAGATTTCTGACAGAAGAAGATGGCCATGGATATTTATCCAGATCGTCTCAATTATTGGTATCACAAGGGGTTCGATGCTGATGCTCTTTTCAATGAGCTAAAACTCAACATGAAATTGGATGAGCAGATTATTCATGACGACTTACTGTATGTCTGGATGGACTACGTTACTGTGCGCGAAGAGGGCAATGCGGCTGACGTCATTGTTAGGAAGATAGCCGAATTTCCCTTCATCATGAACACCCAATCAAAACATCATCGTGAGAAAGTATTTAACGATCTGTTTGCATCGAGAATGTATAGGTTCACCAACGAATTTGTACCTTTCGGACATCAAATATTGGAATCAAATTTGATTGTTCTTTAATCGCCACTTTGTTTCTTTTAACCCACAAGATAACGGCGCCATCCATAATGATCACACATCCCAGTATGGATTTACGATCTACCTGTCGCTCCAGCATGCATGTTCCCTGTCGTCGGTCGATCGTCTTGCACTGTCAATGTGCGACTTCACATCCCTTAGGGATCGCACGATCTATTTCGCCATCTTCAATTCCTTGATCATCGGTTGATGCGTCTTCTTCGTAACCTTGTGAACAACGAAGCAGGTGTCCTGCTTTAAAAAAAACACAGCAAGCGATCAACAACAGAGCATGCCCAAAGGTGGTCATCCTACCACATCCAAGACTGTACACCTGATAAAATTAAGCTAAGCATTTCAATCAATAGATGACTGGGCTAAAAGACTCCAACGTCAAGAAGAAGTTAGCATTTCACCACTAGATAAGGCGCATTATATTGGATGATTCACAAAAGCATAAGGACATTCTAGCTAGGAAACATCGTCAACTTAACTACTAGAAACATTATAAGAAAGTTTTCGTGCCTAATGTGCGGTGCGAACAAGCATAAGCGTAAGGATTCGAATTGATATCGGTTGCCTTCCGTCATCATCACTCCCAGTGTAATCCACAAAGATGTATTAACTCCCTGCATATTATTGAGCGGTCGATGCATTCTCAAAACGCTCCACGATCTGCCCTTTTCGCCTCACTGGGCAAGATTTTTTCACGTTCCAGTCGTGGAATAACTGGCGGATGGAGTTAAGGGGTGCAAGTAAGACGGTGCATGAGTGCATTTCTCACTTGGGCAAAGTCATTGCCAAATTAACCGGCACCTGCCTTACCTTTATAACTCTCGCCATGTCCTCCACGTTCAATCAGGTCTTTCACTTTCTCGTGAAATCCAAGACGACGAAGGCACTATACTGTAGTTTTCACACTTCGAGGCGCTCTTCAATTAGCCCCATCATGTCCATTTACCGAAATATGAAATACGTTGTCGCACAACGCTGATTTCGACGGCATGATAAATTCCCTGGAGGATGAGTCAAGGAAGGTTGGCAAAGTCTGTAATCAATCAACCGTCACATCCTAGACGTAGACATCGCAGCACCTGCAAGCCTGATTGCAGCTGATTTGCGATCGATAAACAGCCACCACATGTAGATGAAGCCTTCTACAAAAAGTTCACTGCGATCGGGAGCTTCGCCAGACAAAATTACTTATGAAAGAAACTCCATCAATGTATCAATCTCCGTAGACAGAAGACGTACACCAAAGCAGTCATAATGATATTCATTGAGCTCTTCCCAACTAATTATACCGCTGCCATCGCGATTATATAGGCGGAATGTTCGCTTTATTGCTTTCAAACAATTTGGTCGAAATTGCTGCAAACACGTAATATCCGAATATGGAAATAAGTCCACCGAAAATTTCAAACCACAACGTACCCGATTCATCTCATTTTACAAGATATAGCACTGCTTTTTGCGCCAAGAAGAAGGCTTCGCTCGCGTACTGGCCATCTGTGATATGGGTGACAGCGTTAAGGTCGACTTTTATTGGCGACCAGCACGACTGGGATTTCCTTACTTTTGGCGATGAAGTCTAGCCAATGACGACGCAGCCGCTGGAATGTTTCGGGTCTTGTCAAGTCGTACACCAACAATATGACATCGCTACGATTGATTGCGTTAGTCATGCGCGTCATATCAGGTACCCGAGACGAAGTATCAATAATAGAGATAGATGATGGCGATCTCGTCACTTTCCTCCGCCGGGATTTGCACGTTGTCAAACACGCTTGGTACCTTCTCGCTGAAGTGGCGTGAAATCGGTAAGCACATGAGCGACGTCTTGTCCACTTTTTCGTCCTCTAAAGCTTCAATGCGCACAATCTGCGGCTTTAGCGGCAGCTTTGGTCATGCTAGTTCCGTCTCATCTCGCATACGCTTTACCGAATCCCCCGACTGTGTTGAAGCCGCTTGCTGTGCCCGCAAAGCCAATGCCACCAGCTGTGCCGGCTCAGGCTGCGCCGACCGCTGTGCCAAGTCCACCTGCAAATCCAACTCTGCCTAAAGTTGCTCTACAGCCAAAATGTTGTTTCCCCGGGCGAACCTAGCAAGCCGAAGAAAAAAAGATGATACTGGTGAGCATCATGATAAAAAACACAAAGCAGAGCTTGATCAAGATGAGGAAGAAGAAAGAACGATTACGACGCCAGAGCTAAACATCACGGCAAAAGAAAAGAAAGAAAAGAGGAGGATCACCACCATGTTCACGTACGAGAGGAGCCTGATCATCACCACAAAGAGAATGTGGACGAGGAAGAACATTTTCATCGCAGACACCAACATTACAATCGCAAAGAGAGTCAGCACGACGACGAAGAAAAAGACGATCGCCGTCATGGCAAGAAACATCACAAGAAGAATGATAAAGATGAGGATGCAGACTCGCACCACAATCACACCAAATACTGGAAGGAGCACGCAAACCACTGGATTAAACATTAAAAGCATCATCACGAGTGTGAAAAGGACGACGACGATTGTGGACGAAAGCACCAACATACGCAGTCACTGGCTTTCTAACCTATAGATGAACATAAGCAACGAGTTGATGCAAATTCATTCTTTGGTGAGGCGCCTTCCACGGAATTTAGCAGGATGGCCTCTCAAGACATGCATTCATCACATCCTCAGGTGACAGATGACATGATGTATACAGTACCTCAAAATGTCTCCCCACCATGTCAGGGACACGAAGAGCAGTCTGTAACCCAGTCGAAAAGCTTTGAAACTGGCGGCGAGTACTTCGAAGCACCGAATGTAGAGTTGATTCCAAGAGCTCAGGTCGACTTGACAACGAAAATACGTTTGTCACCACGGTTGAGAATTCGATCATCATATATCTTTTTTTATGCCTTTGGTTTTAGAGCAGCAGTTGCCCTGTTGAAAGCGTCCTCGGAACAAGGGAGTGAAGATGGGAAAATTCCATACGGAAAATGCTTCCGCTTCACTCTTGGCAAGTCGTAGGTGTTTCCTCCCTCTATTATCATGATCTGCTCCATCACTGCCTGAAGAGCGAGGAAGTTTTTCTCCAGTGTATTGACCTCTAATTCTTTATACGACTCTTCGACAGTCGTAATGAGACTTTCTATATTGTAGGCGCGCTTGCAATGCTGCAGAGACTGGATAGAATGAAAGTAACCAAGGTCCAGAATGTTCAGATCAGGACTTTTTGCTGGCCGACGGCTTACCTACACGTCACAGCCTACTTATCCATGCCGCCGGCACTTACAGCTGACTCTGCACACGCGCGTGGGCTAGCGTTATCTTGATGAATATAAATAGCCCCCTTGCGGCCTAGTCATCCATTTTGTTAATTATAGATATTAGTATTTTAGGCCACTTTACATTTACCTGACCACTTGGCTTGAATTGAGGGGGCACGGCGTTGAGGAGGACATCTCGGTAAACAGTCCTGTCGACACTCATCGGATCGATGAAACAGTCTCCTTTTTCTTGGTCCTTCGTGCTCCGTTTCGCGAGCCGCTTTCTCACAAGCGGGAAGATTCCCAACTTTCCGTCGAAGCCGCGATTTCTCGCATAGTCGTACCGTGGTTTTGCAACAGCCGCGAGAAACATTACCTTCATATGAACTTCTTGTTTGGGCACGGGATACGTGGCCTTTCTTCGTCCGACGTTAGCACATACGAAATCGCCGTTCGTTGTAGATAAAACCATTTTTCATCAACCTGAATTACGTTGTACATAGGGTCCAACATCTTAGACCGCAATCCTACACACCATGTTAAGCAAATAAACATCCAAATTCATTAACTAACGTACCGATAGGGCGCTCGACGTATGCGAGAACAAACCGGAGTCTCGTCTGCTTATGCGCTAACGTGATGGCGGGCATTAGTCGGGCGGTCACGCGCCTTAGTGCCTTCTCTTTCCCAATATATGTAATGAGCATCGTGTGGGGAATGCCCACGCGTGTCGCCGTCGAGCGCAGTGTCGTCGGCTCGTGTACTGGCATCGCCTGCACCATCTCGGTGATCTTGCCGACGGTATACTTGCGGTCCCGTCTTGGCATCGCTGGCCCGTGTTATGTCGCCCCTCTCACACTGCGGGGACAGTGTTGCGATGGCAGCCAAACCGAATCACCACCTCGGATTTGGATCCTCGGGGTAATTTACCGCATGGCTTCTGCCGGGCGGTAAGAAACGCGATGATCTCAAGCCGCTCGAGAGGTGAAAAGTCTTTGCGCCCGGTCGGCCGTGGCATGGAAAAAAATGATTGGTGCACTTGTCGGTGGGTGGTGAGGTGCGGCAAGTTTCACACGCTTTGGCCTTAAATATTTTTTATCTTTATAAAAAAATATGTTTAATTCAAATCTTTATGATAACCCTGGCTTTATGCCACTTCCCGCTTAGAATTATGGGGTGACTGGGGCAGCCAGAATGGACCAAACAGTAAATTTGACAGATATTATGTGCACCACAAAAAAACCTTTGTACACATTTTCAAACCAAACAGAGAAGTACGGTATTGAAGAAGAATACGAACAAGAACAGAGACGACTAAACATTAGTCAGCGTGCATTCATCCAACAAGTGGTGGAAAATTTTAACCAAGTTGAGTCAAAAATGGGGACAAATCGAAGTATTGAAGGGTGCAAAAGCGTGAAAATGAAGGCCCAAAAATGGAAAATCGACCCTATCCATCATTGCTTTACGTGACTACTGGAACGCGACCCGACATTGCATATGCGGTGTGTCAACTAAGTCGTCACTTGGAGAATCCAAGTGAGGAGCATTGGAAAGTTGGAGTTCGGGTGCTGCGTGATCTGATGCCGAATTCAGATTTTGGAATTTGCTAAAAAGGAAATTCAAAGGACATTGAAGTGACAGCCTATACGGATGCAAATTGGGCTGGAAATAAAGACAACAGAAGATCGACATCAGGAGTGATGGTCATGATCAATGGAGCACCGGTAATCTTTAAGTCAAAGATGCAGCAAAGTGTGGCGTTAAGCACAGCAGAGGCCGAATACGTTGTTCTGTCATTGTGTCTACAAGAAGTGATGTGGACAAGGAGCTTGCTAGCGGAATTGAAAGTCAACATTAATTATCCGATTCCGGTATTTGAAGATAATCAAAGTGCAATTGCAATTGCAAAGAATGATGGTTATCAGAGCCGCGCATCGACATCCGATACAATTTCGTGTGAAAACAGGTGAAAGCAAGGTTGTGGATTTAAAGTATTTTGAAACGCAGTATCAATTACCGGTTTTTCTAACTAAAGCTATTTTAACAAAGAAGTTTCGACTACTAGTGAAGAAATCGAAAATTGAAAACTTCAAGTCGAGGAGGTGTTGATAATAAAATTAGAGCTAAAATAAGATCATAACGATATGGGAAATGTTCTCAACGGAAGAGGACAAAATTAGCAAATATGGGAAATGCTAGCACCAACAGGAATGTAGACTTTAGACATTGCAATTTAACCTTTTCTAAAATACTTCTCAATTTACATCCTACAACCACCAATTCCAATTAATCCAAATTGATTCATTTAAAACAATGTTGTTTTATAATGTAGCACAACGGTCTCATCTTCTGCAAATCGGAACGGCAGATGTCGCCAAAATCAACATGTTTTGGAAGGGGAAGAAGCTGTAGAGGTCACACAAGAGTATCGGGTAGCTTTTTTGCTGCACAGCAATATAGGAACGAAATCAGCAGGGTTCGAGGATTGATTTGCCAGGCAGAAGATAAGGACGGGCATGTCGGTCAATTGTTCTGTAGCAAGGGTACCTGTTACAAGCGACTGCTGGTTCCGGCAATACATAAGCAAAGTTTAGTTGTTATCTCTTTACAACAACGTTACGGTCATATGATAAACGTGTAGGATAGTAGGCAAGTGCAGCTGGCACTAACACTATAGTGCCGAATACCTTCAACCAGGTTAGAGATCGAAGGTACACTTGTTATTCTGCTAAGTCAGGAAGTGCCTTCACTAGCACCTTTACTTGGCGTGCCACACGTCAATAATATGGAAAAGGAACACAATTTATATTTAAGTTATTAAGTGCTATTCTGAACTTTGTAACTCAAATTTTATGAAAAGTGGTCCACGTAGTTTTGCTGAACTTGAAATTTTACTTTGACTTTTACAGAAAAAGCAACTTCAAATTTCCCACACTCCTTCCAAAACTTCGGAGGTCTCATCCGTTCAATCATAGCTCAAAGCATTCATGTACCCGTAGATTTGAAATCCACATCTACCCATAAACAAAAATAAGCTTCATTTCAAACCAATTTGGTTTCGCAATTCCACAATTTGTGTTTCACTCAATGTTTTTGTCAACAGGTTAGCCTCCATATCCGCACTCGAAACATGCTCGGTCCTCATCTTTTCCTTCCTCGTGTAATCCTTAATGAACTTAAGCTTTACAAGCACATGCTTAGTGCTTGCCGCACTATCTTTATTTAAAAAATATTTTTATTGCCGCCTGATTGTCAATCTTTCAGACAATTCTGGCTCTCGAAATGGCTCAATCTCTCCAAACAATTCTATAACTCCGAGTGGTTGTCACCTACCAAATGAAGCGGTCACGAATTACGCTTCGGCAGATGAAAGTGCGACCGGTATAATAAGTATGTTGATTTTAAAATTGATACACATAAATACGGGCATAAGCTGTGATGGCAAAAGCAATTTGAACCTCCATCCAATGACAATCCTGTTAACAATGATGACGTTCGCACCGATACTCTTTCGGTCTGCTTTATCGGCCACAAAGTCTGTGTCCCTGTAGATTACAATGCGCAGAGGCATTGTCATGCTTCAAACTTAACTTCAACGATTTGGTTCCCTTCAAATATCTTGCCACACGTTTAGCTATTTAAAAGTCCAAAACGCTGGCGCGTGGGTGTGTCTAGTTGCCCTGTGGACCGCAAACGCAATGTCCGGGCGTGTGCACCATAAAATCCACAACAAGCTGCCAACAAGAGACTGGAAATCGTTCACTGTCGGCGCTTTTCTATCCTTGATTACAGGTAGTCGAGAATTCATATGCTCTGGAACGCCCTCATCCAAAGTTGGATATTTAACCGCGTTTGCGTCCTTTATCCCATGTTTTTCAAGCATTCCTTCAATGATCAATCAGGTATCCACTTTCTGGGTTTCCTTCGATTCACATTCCTTAGCATTTTGCGACATTTCCAAGGTCTTTTAATTTTAAAACTTTCATCTAATCTAAGAAATTCTCCACTAACTTTTGATTCGTTGCAGTTACTAAGAGATCATCAACGCAAATACCAACCAGTACAATTTCACACTTGTCCGTGCGCAAAAAAGGTAGGTGTCTGTAAAAAATTGTATGAAACCTTCACACGAGTCTTTTGCAGTAGCTCGTACCATAAGCGTCCTGCTTCCTTTAATCGATATATGTTTCTCTTTAATTTACAGGTCAGCTCCTTTTTGTCATTCAATCCTAGCTCTTCCAACTTTTTGTCAAGAATTTACATGCCTTGTGGTACCAGTAGATGTATATCGTAGTCTTCTTTGAATTCCACCTTGGATATGCACTGAGCATATCACCGTACCGGGCAGGAATCTTCCAAATAATTGCCATATTCAAAATGATTTTCATGCTGTTAATGTCCATAACTGTCAAAAACGTTGCGAAAGCATCTTCTCCGAAGGTTTGTTTGTCACCACGCGCCACTAACTTTGTTTTATATTGCTCGACACTGCCGTCGGCCTTCAGTTTCGTTCTGTATATAAACTTTGTGGGAAGCGGTTTCTTTTCTGGCTTTTCCTTAATCCGTTTCCACGTGCTGAGCT
The DNA here is from genome assembly GCA_001887855.2 of Sclerospora graminicola. Classification (NCBI taxonomy): domain Eukaryota; phylum Oomycota; class Peronosporomycetes; order Peronosporales; family Peronosporaceae; genus Sclerospora; species Sclerospora graminicola. The sequence goes on from MIQA02019517.1 coordinate 14,709, forward strand.
CTTCCAGAACTCGTTGCTCGGCCTTGATGCCCTTTTGTCTGATTGAGGGCCTCTGGGTACCTCGTGATAACTGCTTGGATCCGGCAAAATAGCTTGGAAATTGTCACTCGAGGCTCCAACATCCATAGAAGCGAAAACACATAGTAGGTTACGGTTTCATCCACAACGTCTTTCTCACTCTTTCCAGACTGTCATGTTTTCGTGAATTTCCACACCAAGTTTTCCACAACTTTTGCTAGTTTGTTGTTGCTCTAAGTCCTTTCTCTTTCGACGCACTCCTTGCGAGAGCCGTCGATTTCGGTGTTTCTTTGATTTTTTTTTCGTGTAGACTTCCTTGGAATAATGCTTCCTTGTATCTCTATTTGCTCGTCAGTCTCTTTCTCTTCACAATCCGCAGTGCGTTTTGTGGTGCTGTTTCTTTTTGCCTTGTCCCCTGCATTTCCGGCAGCCGATCCACCTTCGTCTCCCTCTTCAGGTGCGATCAGGAACCTTGCAATTTGTATGTTCATTTCTTCGTCCAGCATTTCAATTTGCGTTACGTGACGAGTAGTGATCACTACCCGGTCTTTTAGTAGCAGCACCTTATAGCCTTTCACTTCGTCCTTCTTCCCAAGTATTATACCCCTCCCTGCATGTTTTGCCAGCGATTGTGTTCTTGGGTCTTAAAAACCATGCGCGTCGACCCGAAATCCACGATATCGCTTACGGTCGTTGGTATTGTCGTTAAAATTTGGATCGGAGACGCTCTCCAAGGGTTTGCTCTTGTTGGACTACGGTTGGGTATGAATGTTGCATACTCAGCCGCCTCTGTCCAAAACGTGAGTGGCACTCCAGAGCCAAAAATCATGCACCGAATCATATTCAAAATGAATCGGTCCATACGCTCCGCCTTTCCGTTAGACGCTGGATTTCCAGCTTCCGTTATTTGTCAGCGTACTCCAGTTGTTTGTAGAACAGATTCACGTTACGAAATTCACGTCAAACAGTAAACATTTTCGAAGGTGGTGGCGCGTGTCGAGTCACTACATACGTATGAAAAGTTTGTAGCTTGTCTACCGGCACGCTCTCTCTAGCCCATAAATCTAGTAGTCGGGCCAAGGACATCTGAGCCCTTTTACCCCCCCCCCACAATCTATGTGGTCCCTTTCCCCTGTTTTGAGCCGCGTCGGCATTTTTGGATTAGCTATTAACTTTGCCTAGCGCAATTCATCAGGTTAAAGCGGCTAAAGGGTATCGAAGCTTTTGGCCATTTTTTTGGCTCCTTTACATCAATCGCATCGAGGCAGGTACAGAAAGAAAGCTGTGCACGTTCTAAAAACCAAAGCAAAAATATGTGTCTTCTCTAGTGATGAACAAATAGCAAAATTTGAATCTTTCTCTGTGGCAGATTTTGACTGGCGCTCTATTGAGGACAACCGTCACTATTGTGGTTATATACTCGTCACCACCGTCTGTACGTAGTACGTGTATACCGCGATTAAATTCATTTTCGAAGTAACAGAGAAAATGTTCAAACCTTTTTGCGGCACGATCCTCCGTGCGCGCTGCGAATACGTGTACGTAAATGCTAAATGATGCAAAAATATGTTTTCTCGTCTGTCGCAATTGGTCCTTTTAGATCACTGCAAATTACCCCACCTTGCGATCAATCAGCGCATTTTTCTAGGAAAAACTATCTTCGGTTGTCTTGATTTGTGCCCCTTTTCTTCAGCACAGGTCAAAACATTTAGGTGAGAATAGTCCGTTATCTTTATTCCGGATATTGGGTCCCAGGCCAGTCTTTCAACTGCATCGTAGGCCAGGTGACTAAGTCGCGTGTGGAAATAATATAGGGCCCCGTCTTGGACTTCATTTTCTGTTTCACGCGTGACTACATTTATTACCATGCTTGAACTTTTTCGGGGTGTCCTATCGATCTGTTTGCATATAGGTGTGCAACAAATACAGATCCATAAACTTTAACACGGAACAACACTTTGTTTTAGAAACGTCAATTCCATTTTCTTTCCGTTATCTCGCCACAGCACCCTTTTGCCCTTAATCAACCAAGATATACGAGTTTTTTGCCAATTTCGGGTCAAAGAATACTAGCGTGATTGTGATCGGGATACCTGATTCCACATCTCCCGTTAGGGTTATCTGTCTAACTTTTGTGACCTCAAATCGACCTCCATCCCGGAGAGTTAATGCTTCCTTTCTTCCATATTCCCTTGGATAATCCAGAAGACTTTCGCCTGAGATAAGGTGGCGACTAGCGCCGCTGTCAATAATCCACAAATCACTTTCAGACGTTTCTTTTTCTTCGTTCGTTTTCACTTTGACTTTATGTTTCTAGCACAAAACGTTGCTCAGAGCCTCCAATGCTTGATTGGCATCTGCGATCGCTCCTTCTTGGGGCTTTTCTGCGATCTATTGTGGGCAGTCACCACGCACATGACCTTCATTGACAAATCCATAACAGACATGCTTCATTCTTTATTCTTCCTTCGCTCACTGAGTTTATGAGAGGTCTTCCGATGTGTTTGAACGTACTTGCATCGTCATCCAGCTCCTGCGTCCACGATATCAGTTCTTGTTCATGCTGCAAATAGTCTTGCCAGTTCAGATTGTAGCGAACCACTAACGCCAATTTTAGCCTTGGAGCCGCAAACTTACAATATTTTCCACAACTAACCGTTCCCTCGACTCGCTTTCCCTTGCGATGGTTACTAGATATAAGAAGGTCTCCGTCCAGGACCTTCTTGGGTCCTTTTCAGCCGCAAATAACTGCGCGGCTTGATAATGTGCGATGTTGACTTCAAAGGCACTTAGTATCTGCTCCAAAACAAAACACATGCTTGGCGTTATTTGCCACCAGATACCTATGTTTGCTTGGAGATACTTCAGCGCCACGCCTTCCAATGTTCACGAAATTTATTCACCTTGAGACGCTCATTCCAAGTGAAACCAGATGAAATTTCCACAACGTTAATTGCTTCAATGCGCAAATAAGCCCATTGTTTGAAGTCTGACCCTAGACCAGGATATATTCTGCACCCAAGAATTTATCTATAGCCAACTTCGGTATTTTTATACTCAGTACCGCAGGTTGGTTCAAAAATAAGCTTCTGGGCTTCGTGATTCCTGCAACAAACCCTGGCGGGTTAATCCCGACTCCATCACCACGTAAAATATATCCACATTCGATGCCGTCTTCGGTATTTAATTGTTCAGGGTCATTTTTATCCCAAACGACCCGTGATTCTTATTCCTAATTGTTTCTCTAAACACACTCGCATATTCCGAGCCTCTATTTGACCTAGACGATTAATTAGGGGCCGATATCTGTGACCGTTCCTCCTCCACTACCAAGCGCCTATCCATGCGCTTGAGGTATTCCATGATCGCCTCCATGTCTACTTTTGACTTCTCTCCTTTTTCCTCTTCCATTTACACATAAAACGTAATCGAAACCGAGAACAAATTTCTTCCACAACTCGAGAAATATTCCAATTCTCCACGATTAAGGAAAATAGCGAAGAAGAAACAGAACTTAATCGAGACAACTTTTGTCCACTTGCGAAATTTCCGTGTTCCTTGGGCTCATATCAAGTAGGAAAAAGGTAAGTGCAGCTGGCACTAACACTGTAGTGTCGAATACCTCCAACCCGGTTAGAGGTCGAAGGTCACTTGTTATTATGATTCTGTTTGACTCGAAGCTTAAATCGGTTAAGTCAGGAAGTGCCACCTTGGCGTGTCGCACGTCGATTATATGGGAAAAAAAAGATATCTAAAGAATTACTCCTTGCTATTTGAACGTTGAAACTTAAATGTTATGTAGGTTAGCATGAAATTTTAATTTGCATTTTTTACAGCAAAAACAACTTCAAATGCCAACTTAACGAACCAGGAGATCACGTGCTCACGTATTGCCCCGCGTGCTGAAGCAAGACTGTATTTAGAATACGGCAGCTTCAGCTTTTCAAACTCCTCAGCTATTGGAGGGATTAATTGACGCAGAACGTTAACACCAAAGTCCGGTTGACCCCATAATTTCAAGTGCAGAAAGAAAAATAAAAAACAGTCCAGCCACAGAAATTATCTGCCCATTTGAAGCCCTGCAACAGCGTGGAAGAGTTGCCTCAGGCTATGACGCATGTTCTTTCCTTCCTTAGAACCTGTTATGGCCACAGTGTAGCTCTGCATATTCACAAGTGCTCGAATGAATGCTAACATATCACGTCGGGATTTGAATGTCTCAATAGATCTCTCCGTCTCACCGAAACCGGTTGCTCCTGTGGTGTAGTCGCTCTCAGAAAATCTTCCTGAGACGCGAACACCCACGGGGGTCCCAGACGACTGACTAACGGAGGGGGTACTCCGTCCATCCGAGTCATGATCCGATCCGGCTTGAGGCCGGCTGGATCGGTCGCTTCCATCCGCTTGATCGCGACTGCTCGAATGTTGCATGTTAAAAGCTCACCTTGTGTACCGTCAGTACTGGGTGGTTAGCTCTCTTGATGGACCCTAGGGCGAAAAGTGTAAATCCGTCCAATAGGGAGATGAAGTGGAGGACTAGGGGTAGCTCCTGGGCGGAAATCGTCACCGGGGAGCTCGTCTGGCAATACACTTGAACTTTGTATAGTGCCGGCTGGGCGAGAATAGTCGATCGGCTAGCTAAACCAATAAGACACTTGAAGTTTGTATAGTGCCGGCTGGACCGAGAATAATCAATCGGCCAGCTAAACCAATAACAATGAAGGGCGAATCAAAATGTGTATCACAGAAGGCAAATGTCACCACTTCCCAATACTTGATACCGTTTTCAAAACACGGGCGACTTGAGGTGAGTATACGAAGTCGCCGCGACTCCCGGTCAGGGGACTTCCGGTGGGTTAACTTAACCTTCCCCGGGCAAACCAATAACAGCAAAAGGGGACCTTGTTAGCCCTCTGCCGTGAACCAATAAAAGCGACTTGTGTCTAAGAAAGCGAAACGTATACTGATTTATCCTATGTCCAATACTCCTTTTGTGTAACCTACCTCAAATAACACGCCTGACCAGTCATGTATCTTACCCACGCAACCCGGCTAACTCCGACTCTGTGTACCGGTACGGCCGGTACACCAACCCAAATGGTACCAACCCGGCCGGTACACTGAACCCATATGGTACCAGTCCGAATGGTACATTGTACCCGGCCGGCTCGGCCGGATAGCCACCCATCCGCGCCCCTCGGCCGCTGACGCTAGCAATCCCTTGGCAGTCTCTCCTACGATCTCGGTGCATACTCCTTCCACTAGAACAATACTCTTCTCTCAGGCTCCCTTCTCTCCATCCTTACGAACAGTCCGCCATCTTGGCCGTCCGCCATCCGCGCCTCGGCCGTCAAACCTCCATAGTCCTTCCGTCTGCTCAGCCCGCTTATCCGACTATCCTCGCCCCTTGTCAGGTCCGCCGACGTGGTTTCCAGCCTGGCGCCACCTGGCCGCTGGTAGACTTCATCGGCGGCGACTATCCGGCGCCTACACCCTTGTCCCTCATTTCCACCAATCAGGATGCGCCCTTTGGAAAGTGCCTTACATTATTTTATAAGTCGCTTCACCACAGCCGGCCCTGAGTCGTGACACGGCCGCACAACGGTCGGGACACGATCTCACTCGAACTTACTTGACCCGATACCGCTCATCCATGCCTCGCTTTGGTACGTCATCCCACCACTTTATAACATCTCCATGGACTCGGTCGGTCTCCGCACTGGCTTAGCATGCATGCCCACCAATACTGACATTGTCTTGATTAATCTCCAGTCTTGCAAATTGGCAAGGCCAACGTCTGCCGTCTTGTTCTCGTGGACGACGACTCGCCTGCCAGCGGAGTGGAGGTCGCACAACCGCCGAAATCGTCTCGCACTCCCGATCTGGTGCTGTCGTCCGCTGACGCCGAAGCCGCGCTCCGCGTTCACGGCCAAGCCTGCGGCGAACGGGACAGACTGAAAGTCGTCGTTTCTTCCCTTCGGGAGGAGCTTCGATCCTGTCAGGACAACTATGAAGCTCTGTTTCCTCTTCTGAACCCGCGGCCACGTCCCCTAATTCTTCTTCGGACTCGGGACCATCCTCCCCTTCGGTTATCTATGACGATGACGAAGAAGACGAGGATTACGAGATTCAGCAAGTCAACGTTGCATTACTCCGTTCTCGCTCGGATACCCGTCGCTGCCATTCCCGCTCCGGTAGGCGGACGACGAGTCCAGTGGGGTCCGATCAGATCATAGATCTGCAGACTCCGCCGCCGGCAGGATTTGGTTCCGGGGAACATGACCCGTCCGACCCATCCTTGCCTCCCAGCATTGTCGACGCCCCGGCCGCTCCGGTCGTGCGTAACTCGAGTTCCGACGGAGTGGCCGAGGAGAAAGTGGAAGACAACGACGATGACATCCCGGATCAGTGGTTGACCCCTCCCGACCTGAGTGACTCAGAGGAACCTCTTTCCCAGTCTCCGGCCAGACAACGACGCTCAGCCTCGGCCGGGTCGCGTACTACACGCCGACCCCAGCGACCGGCAGTCAGGTCTAGAGTCCGGAGGAGTACTCTTACTCTTGCGCCCTCTTTTCCCAAACTTCCGCTTCTATGGTTATCGGGAGGGCGTTTCCCCAGTGGGGCGGATCGGTCTGCCATACTGCCTTGGCCAGTCGAGCAACTGGGCAATACCAGCCTGGCCGATATCTCCAGTTCCCAACTTGCTCAATCTCTGTCCCGTCCGCATCTCTGGTTATTCCCACGATTTTACAAGGCACCGTCCCCAAAGACTTGGGACCCTAACCTGATGAAGTCGGGCGCCATCGACACACTCATGGAGACCGAACCCTGGAAAATCTTGCACACCAAGATGCCGGATATGGGGCTTCCATCCTATCCGTGGTTCACGGAATTCAAAGCGAGACTTCATGATTTCACCGTGACTCACGCTTGGGCCATCTGGGAGTCTACCCACTTCCTGTACATCTCGGCCGAGAACAAGCGAGCGGACGAGTCCCTCCGCAGGTACTCCCTTGCCCGCAAAAATCGTCGGGGGCGAGCTTCCGAAGCGTGGGTCCGTCTGTGCGCGTTCATCATGGCGGGTATCCGGGATGGTGAATGTGACTTGGACCTGTTTCTCTTCCCGTTCATGCTCCATCTGCCAAACCGCAGGAGTGGATGTGCAGCGGAAGGAGGGACGTGGTATCCCGGCCTAGGTGCGTTGGATCAGACCACCTCTCTTTCTCAATCTTTGGCGGCCATTGACCAGCAAGATCCTTGGCGCAATCAATACCGCGCACGGCCCTCCGACCACCCTGGGCTCCGGGTGACTCGGCT
>MIQA02019520.1:0-13219 GCA_001887855.2 Sclerospora graminicola
GAAGCAACCGTGAAGAGAAACGGACCATCGAGAATACATGACCACCATATTATTTGACTCTGTGGCCGAAGTCTCAATCAACGACACCGCCTTTGCTCGTAAGGTGGGATGTCGTATAGACGATACAAGATATAGTCATCGGGATGTGGTTGCCTGAAGGCAAAGTGCCCCGAAAAATTGGGTACGCTTCGGTTGGGTCACGAAGATATACCAAATGATATATTCTAGCATATCAGGCCACTACCGACTTGATCAGTAACGAGGAGTCGATAGGCAAAGATACCTCACCTTTTGGTAGAAAAGCCGGAATACACCACTCCCACTATGTTATTGATTACGGAATCATCTCCGTGGTTGACCGGCGAAAACGGTGTCGAAGAAAGTCCGAAGATCTTGAATGTGCCATAAGTCGATTTCATCACCAACGCGAATGCCGGCAAAGACGATCTGGTAAAAGAAATCTAACGAAAGGAATCCGCGGTGGTTATGTGGTTGAGCCGATTTCCAAATCCATGACCGAAGTCGTGGGAGGAATCCGGATACCCACTGGCCCGGACGACCAACTATCGGAGGGGGTACTCCGTCGATCCTGATCAGCATCGGAATCAGATGAATCAACACTGTGGTGACTGATCTGATCCTCCCGGTCATCTGGCCGGTCTTCATGCTCGTCAGGATCTATGTTTAACTTCATCTCACCTTGTGTACCCGTCGATCGGGGCTGATTACACTCACTTAGGTGGACTCGGTGACGAAAAGGATGATCTTGATCAGGTCGGAGGGTTCGACCTTCTCGAGACGGGGGGTGTCCTCGGGTGGAAATCTTCACCGGAGAACGGGTTGGGGTCGACACTTATTCAGTATCTAGGCACTGATCAGGAAAGTTCGTCTGATCAGGCCAGCCAATGAGAGAGAGATATAACGAAACCAAGAAAATGCGATCAATCCACGATCTTCCACAGTAATCCACAAACGTTATCTCCACAAAACCTTTACCAATATTATTAACGTGTTCCAAACACGTGCGCGTTGAGGGTGAGGTTCGATCACCTAAAACAAACCCGTCGGGGGTCTTCCGGTAAGCCAAAATGCGTCTAAGCGCGTCTTAACCGGGAAATAGTTGAGCAAGAGGGGACTAATCAACCCTGTGCTCCCAATGACCGCACACGTGGCGGAGCGACTCTTTGCTTTAGGGGGAAAATCTAAACCTGTTATTATATATGCAATGTCCTATACCTGTGTACCATACATCAACTCATGCCTGACCTTTACTTCGAACCTATTTACTTCGTCGCACGGTTGCGTAACACCCTCTTGCCCATCCTGGCTGCACCATCAAGCTGATCTGTACCGCTTCTGCCCCGATCACGACCCGACTCTTCAAAAGATCCTCGACCCATCCTGATCTTCAACAAACGACCTCGAAAACACTTGCGACCTGCTCTTCAGCACTTGTTCACTTCGTATATAGTCCGACTAAACCGAGAACTTACCTGCCCTTGCATATCAACGCTGATCAGGGGCTGATCAGCCCTGATCACGATCGCCATAGTAATCGACCAAGTGATCAGGTGGTGATCAGGCTGATCAGCCCTTGATCACCTCGGGAACGCTCTGGGTCATCATCATCACAACTCAATTCATCTTCCAAACCACGCTTCCGATCTTTATACTCCGTCAGGACAACCATACAACACCGATCTCGGCTGATCAGGCCCGATCAGGCCTGATCAGGCCTTGCCACGTCATCTTCGGACAAACCATTAGTTATTATCACTCACGAACACCGATCTCGACTGATCAGGCCTGATCAGGCCTTGCCACGTCATCTTCGGACCAACCAAAAGTTCACATCACTCACACAACCTGTCACTCCACATGCCCGATCTTCATTCCTCATCTGATCTTCATTGCTCGGGCATGACAAACCGATCAAGCCGTAACTTCGTATCATAGTCAGCTTCAACCATTATACCATTCAGAAATCGGCTGGTCACCTGCCCTTGATACATCAAGTCACCAGTCACTCTTTCTTATTTCATCCACGTGAACTCCACTTAGTGACTGTAATACCGATCGTGATCGTGATTTCCATTATTCCGCCAGTGCCTGGGACTGGGCTTAACGACCAAACTTGGCTGATTTCTCCACGTCGTGAATATCCGTTGGCCACCACCTTTTCTTCTTAATCGTGATCAACCTTTTCCCACCCATCAACCGTCATATGTTGATGGGTGTTCTATCGTCACCAATCAACGGCCATGTGTGGTCCACTTCAGTCCCAATATTTTCCGATCGCTTCACCACAGCCGCCCCTGAGACTAACTGTAGCCGCACAACGACTGCAGTTCGACTCACTCACTTTTGAACTTCCTCTCTGGTGATCACCATGGCCGACGCAAGCCAATCTCCTCTTCCCTCTTCATCTTCTTCGGCTGCCCGCCCGATCGCTTCTTCGTCCTCCGTCTCCAGCTCGGCTACCCCTGCGATCGTCCCGATCACGACTTCTACGCCAATCACGACCAGCCTCATCCGTCCGACAACTGCTCTCGCTTCCTATCGACCGTCTTGGAGTCTTCCTGCTCGATCTCCATCAGATCGCCCTCTTCGTTCCTTGGAGCAGCTCGCTCGCCTGATAGATGGATCGGGTCCATTCACGTTGGGGCCCGTGGAGGCTTGTCGGCTGCGATCGGAACTCCGAAGTGCAATTCCCGAGTTGGTTTCTCTGTACGATACCAACCGGGCACTTACGGCTGAGTTATCTGATCGTCGGTTCGCGGCTGATACCTCGGCACGTGATTCTGCTGATCTGGCTGCCCAGCTGTCGGCTCTCCGGCTAGATCATGACCGGCTTGGCAAAGATCATGACCGGCTTGACCAAGATCTGCGGGACCTGACTGATCGCTTTCAGGGTGTGACGATGGAGCGTGATCAGTTGTCGGCTGACCTCGCTGCTCTGCGACTTTCCAAGCCCTCGGACACCGTCGCCTCCTTACAGTCGCTGATCGACTCGCTGACTATTACCATCCGTGATCAGGGTACGTTCATCTCATTCACTTCTTCTGTAGTCCGTATTTGACTCTCCATGTTTATTTCCAGATGAACGTATTGAGGCAATGAAGAGTTCGATGGTCGAGATGGTAGATCATCTACAACGCATCGATGATCACCGTCTCGACCGTGATCAGCTGCTGCACGACAAGATCCGCACTGCCGAGGATGTAGAGCGTCGGGAGATTGAGGCTCGCTATTCGGATGAGCAGGTCCAGCTCTTGACCAAACAGCTTTCTGATTCTCGCATCGGCCGCACCGATATACAGAAGAGGTTGTGCGAGAGTCGGAAAGTGGCTGAAAATTGCAGGCACGAACTTAATCTTGCTCGGGTCAAACTTGAAACCCTAGGGCTCGATGATCGTGCCTGGCTTCAGCATAACGCTGACCTGAAAAACCTCGCGGTGCAGACCATGGATAGGTGGACCAAACCAGACACCGGTTCAGGGTCAGTTCGGACGGCCTTGCAGCGGCTTCCTGGGTTGATCAGCTCGTTTACTCCATCTGGCACACCGCCACAGTCGCCAGAGTTTGCCCCGCCTTCGCCCGCGTCCTCCGTCGCTTCCTTGCCTGTTCGTAGTGCTGATCAGCCCGTGATCAGCACTTCAAAAGCTCCTGCGTCATTTCAATCTCGTTCACCAGCGACTCCAAGATCAGCACCTTCGGCCTCGAGTTCTGGGAAGCGTAAACAGACCAGCTCGTCGAAGCAAAAGATGATTCCCGCCAAGCGATCACGTCTTGTTATCGACTCGGATGACGAATCAACTGATCTGGACGAGAGGACGTTGTCTGTTCTGGCTCGATCGCGCAGCACTGATCGCCGTACGCAAGCACCAAGTTATTCGGGCGTGAATTCGCTGGCCCAGGCCGTTACTTTGCTGGAGTCAGATGACGACGATGACGATGATCTCGAGGAGGAACAACCGGCTCAAGCTGATCCTGACATTCCTCCGACGGCCACTGGGGCAGCGATCGCCCCGCCACCCAATTTTACGGGCGTTTTCATCCCGGCGCAACAATCGTCGATCGGATAAAACGACTACAGCTACAATCCGAACCAACCGTTCATGGATCTGTATGTTGTCATGCAGGGCAAGCCGACTTCCGCTCACATGGCCACACGAAAACCTTGGAGTGGTGATCAGGTCTGGGATCTGACGCCTCGGGTTCTCGAAGTGCGGCAGAAAAGCGTCCCTCGCTTGTGGTCCCGCCCGCCAGGCTGGATCTTTCCGATCAGATCGCCGGCACCCAAAGACAAGCAGTGGCAACCAAGGTTGCTGACCAGAGGTGCTATCGAACTTATGATCGATTCAGCACCCTGGGATGTCCTCCTGACACCCATGCCCGGGCTGACGTTTCCTGATCGCCCTTGGTTTGTCGAGCTACAGGGACGCTTGGCTTTATATTACCAGGAGCACGTGCAAGCGATATGGGAGGCGACTCACCATTTCCCGATCACGACGGCGATGCGCAAGGACGCGTGGATCGAGCATTACCATCATGCTCGCAAGCGTCGACGTACCAAAGCCGGGGCTGCTTGGGCCACGATCTGCGATTATGTCGTTGACGGAATCCTGCACGGCGAGTGTGATCTGGACGTGTTCCTGTTCCCTGGCGTCCTGCATTTAACTGTTCGTCGAGCGGGATCGCGAGGACTCAAGGCTGACGGCGGGGATTGGTATCCCGGTTATGGGCACATAACTCCGGTCGCCACACTGCGTGATTGCTTGCTCTGGACCGATCAGCATGAACCTTGGCGAAACCAGTTCCGATCGAGTCCCATGGACCATCCAGGGTACAAGGTTTCTCGCCTGCGCACTAAATATGGTCTGTGATCGTCGTGATAACCAACTTTTATTTCGTTCTCCATAATCACTTAATATATCACGACATTCCTTGATGATCTTCTCGTTCCACTTTCGTAAATCTTGTTCATGTCTCACTATCGCTTCCATCTTGTATGTCGATCACTCTCATGCGTACAGGTATAATTCTTGAGTAATATATATATGTATATGCATCCGTTTCTTCCAAACCAGTCCAACCGCCCTGATCTCCACTTGCCCGATCATCATATTTGCTGATCAGTCACAATGTGTCAACCCAGGCTATTGAGATTCCTGGTTATCCTCTTCGTGGGTTTGCATCACTTCAAATCGATTCCTTCTCACCCGATCACGTTCAAATTCTCTCAATAACGCTCCGCAGTTCAGATCACGCTCATCTATCCACTCGGGATCGTCATAACCCTTCCAACGAACCAAATATTCACGGTGGGTCCGGCCAAAACGGGTCTTCTTGCCTGATCGGGTATCCAAAACCTTCTCCACCTCGAATTCGTTCGGGTCCAGCGCTCTTTCCCAACTATCTTCGGGTAAGAGAGCCTCGTCAAAATCAAACCTTGGCTGATCATCACATGACAGCCTAGTTTTAGGCCGATCAGGGTATTCTCGGACCAGTTTCAACTTCGACAAGTGAACAATCGGGAAAATTCCATAATCAGTACCCGCGGTAATCAGCCGAGCGGCATGATCACCGATTAGTTCGGCTACACGGAACGGTCCATGCCACAGATGCGCTAACTTCTTGGCATATCCTTCTTTCACGCGATCCAAGTAAAGCCAAACTCTTGATCCTGGCTCGATATTGTGCGAATCGGCCTGATCATTATTCCGATCAGCTCTTTCTTGGATAGCCCGTCGTAATCGCTCGTTGACTTGTTCTCGCGCATGTTGGTAGTGACGTTGGAGTCCCATACGCCATCGACGAGCTTCGCGATCTCGACCTCGTGTGCAACCAACAGGGATCATCGACTCGATGGTAGATCGGGGGTCCCAACCATATGCCAGATAGAATGGAGTATCTCCCCTGATCCGATCAAAAGAGGAATTCAATGCAAACACCAGTCTCTCCGCATATTCATCCCAATCTTGTTGCGCGGAGTCTGCGACATACATCTTGATAGCCCTGGTCAACGTTTGTACCATCCGCTCGGCTTTACCATTCGCCTGTGGACGGTACGCCATGGTCGCGCTCTGTTTCTGGCCAAGCATCTGATTAAAAGATCGGAACACTTCGGCCATAAAACCTGGTTCACGATCATGCCTGATCACTTCACTGGCTCCAAACCGTCGAAAAACACATTCTTCGTAACTGCAAGCAACTTGTTGAGCCGTTCGTGTAGATCCCGCCTTCGCGATCACCAATCCCGTGAACAGATCAGTCCAGATCAGCAACTCGGTATTGCCTTTGAACGATTTTGGGAGGGACGGTATGTGATCCATCGCGATCACTTGGAAAGGGTAGGTCGCCTGGATATTTCCAGGTGATCTCCCCCGGATATTTGGCATCCCTTTTCCAGTTTCGCAATCCGTACATGTTCCAACAAACTTTTGTATACTTCGATATAATCCTCTCCAATGAAAATGTTTACGGATCCTGTGGTACGTTCGTCCTACGCCCTGGTGGCCACCCTCCAAACTAACATGATAATGGTGTAAGATATCAGCTTGTAAAGTCTCCGGGATCACGAGTCTTGCCGATCGGTCCAAATCCGCATCGGCCTGATCAGCTTGGACATAGTAAAACAATAGATCATTTTCGTCGATCTCGTAGTTAGACGCGATCTTGGCACAGTCTTTTGCCTCACTCTGGCTCAACTTCTCCAGATCACCCTTTAGAAACGCCTTCAAATCAACGATCCATTTTTCCTCGTCTTGAGCCTTAAAAATTCTTTCGATCCGCATATCTTGTACTATATCTTCTGTCAGGCTTTCTCGAGAGGATGACCTGTTGGGTGGTGATCTGGTTCGTGATCTCGTCGTAATCAAGATCCGGGCTGCTTCCTTTTCATTTTCCACACGGATCAGCTCAGGCAGCCTATTGATCTCCACCAGTTCTTCCAACAGCGCTTGATCGGTGACTATCGATCCGGCCTGATCACGCATAGCCATAGTTGCTAAGTGATCTGCACTCCGATTCCAATCACGTTTCACATGCAAAAGATCATGTCTTGGCCATCCACGTAAAGCTTTCATAACGCGATCATTCAGTAGTTTCAACCGCGGCGCTTTACAGTCGATCTCTCCAGTGATCTGCCGAATCACCAGGTTTGAATCTCCGCATATAATTACTCTTCCGATCTTTTGCTCTTGCAAGAGATCCAAACCTAGCAGCAGACCACGATATTCAGCCTCATTGACCGTGATACCTGGAGTATAATCTGAACCGGCCGATATAACAGTCCACTCTGGCAGTTTCCATAACAGCGCGCTATACGCCCCTACACCTTTCTTCACACTCGCTGATCCGTCGAAGCTTACAACGATCAGATCTTCTTCTGAGCCGACGATCGGTGGGGGTATAGTGATCGATTCACGGGGTTGCTTCCGAGGAGCGACCTCGATCAGAGCTTCATCGACTTCTGATCGGGGCGTGATGCTGGCTGCCAGCGTCCCAAGAATTTCTTCTTCGCCCTTGGTGCACTTAATGATCTCCAAAGTCTACTGAGATAACACCGCTGCCCATCGCCCCAGTCTTCCGTCTAAACCACTCGCGGATAGTAACCACGCCAGACTAGATCGCTTGGACAATACCTTAATTGATCTAGTTACCAGCATAGAATAGCAAACATCCAACACACGTAATAACGCTAGCACTTCCTTATCCACAATGCCATAGTTAACTTCATTCGGTTTTAATGTTCGGCTTGTGAACGTCACCGGGCAATAAACTCCATCGTGATCTTGGACCAGTGCGGCCGATATTGCCCATTTACTGGCATATAAAATCACCACGGGAACTTTCTCCGGATCGAAGTGTTTCAGTATCGGCGTCGAGATCATCTTCGCCTTTAACATACTGAAGGCTACCATAGCTCGATTCATGTGGTCTTCTGACCCTGGCACAGTTCGATCAGTTGGTGATCCAATCTCGAGATCCGTTTCAATAGCTTCAACCTCGTGATCAGTCTCAATTGGTGATCCTCCCATCCGATCACGTTCTCTTAGGCCATGATAATCAACTTCCTTCAATTCATAAAGTATAGCGGCGTAAATCGAGAAGTCCTCGATAAATCTGCTATAATAATTCAGTGATCCGAGGAAGGATTGCATGGCCTTCAACGATCGGGGGAAAGGTAGGTTGCTGAGAGCGGCTAGATCTTTAGGATTTGCTTCCAAACCTTGGATCGATACATTATGGCCGAGGTAAGCGACCTTGGGTTGACCCCAGAAACTATTGACCACACTGATCGACAAATTCCAGCGCTCGCAGGTGTCTAGGAGTCGTTTGACCTTATCGCACAGTATATCCCAGGATGCGGCCGTGACCAAGATGTCATCTATATATGATCGCCTTCCCAATACCGATCGGCTCTGATCTTGGTCTGGCTCACCTTCCGTAAACACATCATGTAGATCAGTGGCTTCCCGATCAGCACTGATCTGGAAATACCCATAGAGAGCATTGTCGATCAGCCTCTGGTAGATCTGTGGGGCGTTCTTTAATCCAAACGGCATCCGATTCCATTCAAAAAGTCCAAAAGGTGTAACGAAAGCCGAGATCTCGCGAGCGCGATCAGTCATCGAAACCACCCAGAAACCACTAGCCATATCCAACGAACAAAACCATAAAACTTTATCCAGATCTTCTAATAAGTCATTGATCAGGGGCATCGGGTAGACCATCAACTTCGTGAGGCGATTCACCATTCTGTAGTCGATACACAATCGAATATCAACCCCATTCTTCTTAATCACAATCACGATCGGTGATGCCCACTGCGATGTTGATGGTCGGATGATCTTTGTACTCAGCAAACCCTTGATCAAATCGGATAACTTTTCCCGGTATTGAGGTGCAACTTTACGACAACGCTGAGCGATCGGTCTTGCATTTCCCACGTCTATATCACAAACAGCTCCGAATGCGGCTGGGGGTAGGCCGTTACCTTTCCCCATCAGTAAGTGACGCCTCTTCCAGATGATCTTCTTCAGCTGATCGATCTGCTCGGGCGTGTTCACTTCGGGATCACCGACCTGTAAATCTTCCATGGTGACTTCTGGCATATTTGGTGATACTTCCGGTAACACGGCCATCTGCTTCTCGATACCTTCAATGTACTGATCGCCACCTTCGTGTATACACACTTGCTCGTCCACCTGATCTACCTTTTTCTGATCGGCGTCATCTTGAATCGCTCCTTGTACGTCACTCGACTGATGGTCTACTTCGGGTTCACCCTCCTCTGTAATGACTTCGGCTGGTTCATCCTCCTTTTCTTTCTCATGATCGTGCTTGAACTCCTCACTGTCATTTCCGCTATCTGGGTCCGTTGTTTTCGGTGAGCCGGGCCTAATTATACTCAATATCTGTGGACCTTCTTTGACCCGGCCTTCCCCTGTCGCTTCGATCGGTGGCCTCCTGATCAGCAGCTTGGTCGGCGTAGAATACTCCGGCTTCTCGACCATAGGTGAGGTATCTTCATCCGCTAAATCTTCGTCACTGATCATGTCCGTGGTGGCTTGATAAGCCAGATTCTGCCATTCAATGTATCTTCGTGATCCCACTGAAACATATCCGATCTGTCGGGGTACTTTCCCTTCAGGTAACCACATCCCTAAGATCATGTCTTCGTGGATGATCAGCGGCTGATCGGATATATTTGTGACCCTGATATAGCTTGATCGGCCGATACCTTTAACGAACGTTGGTACCCAACGTTCGCCACGGGTCAGCCACAATTTCTGTTGCCGATCACTCGACCGAATCATGACATCGACTGATCGGGACACCCCAATGTTCTCGTACTGACCCATTTTTAACATCCGTACATGAGTGCCATACAAAGGTCGTCGGCCAGATAACTGAATCTGTACTTCATCCGGCAGAGTCAGGGTTCCATGGGACAGGTCAAGTCGTATACCAGCTGGTACCATAAAATCCATCCCCAATATCGCGTCTTGACCGGCTAACCGGCCAACCCAAGCATTAAAATAGTAGACCAGGGATCCTGCCAGGGTGATCTTCACACGTGATCGTCCTTCCGTCATATATGAACTCTCGCCGATCCCAACACATTCTTGCCTCTGGGTACTGTCTATACGACATCCCACCTTACGAGCAAAGGCGGAGTCGATGATCGAGACCTCCGCCCCAGAGTCAAATAAAATAGTGGCTTTCTCATTGTTGACCATTCCATTAGCTTTAGCCTGTTTAAACCACTTGTCGGGAGAGTGATACTTCCAGTATCCTCGGGATTCACCTGGCAGTAGATCCAACTCCATGATCACGTCCGATCGGGAATACTCATCCACTCTGAGACTGTAGATCGGACATCGATCGATGCAATTCGAATTAGAACATGCATTGTCGGTTATCTTCGTTTCCTCAAACTTATCTCTGCTACCGACATATGCATAAATGCAGAACGTAGATCGCTCGGCTCGAACCAGATTCCAACCTGGCGAGCGATCTAGTTTAACATCTTCTCAACATCTGGTGGAAGCATACCAGCATGTTTAGTCGGCACATACCACTTGCGCATCAGATTAAAAAATTCTTCAATAGGGCAGGCACCGGCATCATGAAGCTTCCCACAAGTCTTGCACACGAAAAAACAATGATCAGAAGGATGACCTTTACGATCACATTTTCCACACGTAATTCTTTTCCAACAATCACGATCTCCATGTTTGGTCGACCCACAATGCACACATTTCTTACGAGATCGGTCCTGATCAGGTTGAGTGGCACCAGGTTTCCGTCCGTCCATACCATTAGTCGATGATCTCGGGCGATACACTGGTTCCGTCGTAAATACATGACGGTACTGTTCCTCGTCCGAACTCAGACTCGACTGGCCACTTTCTTCTTCAGAGCTTGAACTGTCTGATTCCTTCGCGATCATTCGAATCGCTCTGGCTGGTCGGGCTGCCGGTATCTTGCCCTGATCAGGGTGTGGCTTGGACCGGTACCGGTTCGATCCTACCTCGACCTTGGGCTGTCGACTCTTGGCCCGCTGCAACGTCCTTAGAGTCAGTTCCAGTTGTTCTGAGTCCTTTATACGGAGCAGGGTTAGATGATCAGCCAGATCGCGATTATCCAGAGTCCCAATGAAGTGTTCGACATGTTCACGGGCTATGTCCGGGTGTCGTGGGTCCTTGATCGGCATTTTCGCGCGTAGACCAGCAACATTCAGCCGATGTAAGTATTCGATCGGCGTCTCGTCGGATCTTTTCTTCATGTGGTAATACTGTCTCTCGGTAGACACCCCCGAGTTGCAATACTGCTCTTCAAACTCTTCACACAATCGAGACCACTTCAAACGCACTTCTCGGCTCAGCTGCTTAAGCCAGTTCTTGGCCGGACCTTTCATTACTCCTCCCACCGTAATAAGTCTGTGTGCAAAATTAGTCTGTGTTCGGAATTAGTCTGGCACAGACTAATTTAGGTGAAGAGCTCTCAAAACTTCCTAATTAGTCTGGAACAGTTGGCCCCCTGTACCATAACGAAGGTACAACGTACCGTAAAGAATGATGTCAAAAGCAGAGCAGCTTCACAGAGGGCGGGGGCTTCCTGCAAATCGATCCCGCTGATATCAATCGTTTTGAAGACACTCTTGCTGAGGTAGAGATATCGTAAGATAGATTGATACAGGTCAACAAAAGTTAACCATTACATTTTTGAACAACTTGCTTTTTTATAAATCTTTGATAACTCTGGTAATAAAATCGTACCATCAACTTGCTTTTTTATAAATCTTTGATAACTCTGGTAATAAAATCGTACCAATATAGATTTAGGCAGCCTTTAAAGCTGTGACTAGCCTGGTCAAAAATTTACTCGGTGTTACAGAGAATATTATTACTTGGAAGCCTATCATCAATCTATTTTTAAAAAGGTCCGTATTCGCTTTTATTCTGAGATAGTAGATCGCCCGGACGCAATTGTTGAAACTATTGGTAGAACACGACTAGTTCATCCGACTTCAAAGTCTTATGCTCAAGATGGAAAAGCCCAGACTGCTTATGCATGTCGGTGGCCCTCAGTTAGCTGGATTGATTGGATACCAGCCAGCTATCTACCTATTGTCAAGCAAATAAGGAGCATCTAATACTTCTTTTTCTAATTAATTTTTTTCTTCTTGCTTATAGAATAGAACAACACCTAAGATCAATTTTTAAACTAAAACTTGTCTCATCCTAACCCAATAGGAACTATCAGCAACGGGTTTTACGGTACGCTGTACTCACGTTATGGTACAGGGTGTGTGTGACACTTAGTTTAACCCAGACTAATTACCAACTTATAAATTAGTCTGGCACAGACTATTTCCGAACATACCTTAATTAGTCTGTGTTCATTAATAGTCTGGCACAGACTATTTTAGGTAGCAAGCTCAAAAACTCAGGTTCGAAATTAGTCTGGCACAGACTAATTACGGTGGGAGGAGTAGTCATCGATTCCAATTGGACGAAAAAAAGAATGTTCGAGGAATGTTCTACAACCGCCTGACTCTACAGAGCCCTCTAACCGGCGAATGGCACGGTGTATAGTAGGGCTCAAACCCAAGCCCAACCCGCACCGCAAAACCCGCACCCAGCCCGCGCGGTTTGGGCTGCGGTTTGCCCTTAGCCCAACCCGCAGCCCACACACAACCCGCAGTAAGGAAGGTAAATTGGAATTTTAACTTTAACAACCCACAGTTGGGGGGGGCGGTCCGGCGCCCTCTTTGCCACTACAAGAAAAAAGAGTGATGTAGCACAGCTCGTAGTGAAGCAAGGAAGAACAACGTAACTGCGCGGAACATTATAAAAAGCAAAGACGAAAGATTGCCTCTGGAATGGTGTTTACTACAGAGGTCGGTTGAATATGAGCGTGCATTGGCATTTGGGCGACTAAACTATTCTATGCCGTAGCAAGTAGAAGCAATCATCTTGCAGCATAAGGTTCTTTACCAAGAGCTCGCTGCCTCAATTACTAAACCGCAGATTGGACAATTAGCTCAATCTATAATTAGTATAACCTTTATATTCTTCAGCCACCCGCGCAGTTTTTTCACCTCTAACTTTGAATAGCTTCCCACGCCACCTCCACCTCGTGTAGACGGATGTAGTAAACCCTCTCATAGTGGAGGAGATAATATCCTACCAGAAGAGAATCCATG
>MIQA02019522.1:0-12681 GCA_001887855.2 Sclerospora graminicola
TTTGTGGTGAAGCGACTTATAAAATAATGTAAGGCACTTTCCAAAGGGCGCATCCTGATTGGTGGAAATAAGGGCCAAGGGTGTAGGCGCCGGATAGTCGCCGCCAATGAAGTCTACAAGCGGCCAGGTGGCGCCAGGCTGGAAATCGGACCGGCGGGACTGACAAGGGGCGAGGATAGTCGGATAAGCGGGCTGAGCAGACGGAAGGACTATGGAGGTTTGACGGCCGAGGCGCGGATGGCGGACGGCCAAGATGGCGGACTGTTTGTAAGGATGGAGTGGAAGGGGCCCGAAAGAAGAGGATTGTTCTAGTGGAAAGAGTATGCACCGGGATCGTAGGAAAGGCTGCCAAGGGACTGCTAGCGTCAGCGGCCGAGGGGCGCGGATGGGTGGCTATCCGGCCGAGCCGGTCGGGTACAATGTACCATTCGGACTGGTACCATATGGGTTCAGTGTACCGACCGGGTTGGTACCATTTGGGGTTGGTGTACCGGCCGTACCGGTACACAGAGTCGGAGTTAGCCGGGTTGCGTTGGGTAAGGTACATGACTGGTCAGCCGTGTTATTTGAGGTAGGTTACACAAAGGGAGTATTGTATATAGGATAAATCAGTATACGTTTCGCTTTCTTAGACACAAGTCGCTTTTATTGGTTCACGGCAGAGGGCTAACAAGGTCCCCTCTTGCTGTTATTGGTTTCCCCGGGGAAGGTTAAGTTAACCCACCGGAAGTCCCCTGACCGGGAGTCGCGGCGACTTCGTATACTCACCTCAAGTCGCCCGTGTTTTGAACACGGTATTAAGTATTGGGAAGTGGTGACATTTTGGCCTTCTGTGGATACACATTTGGATTCGCCCTTCATTGTTATTGGTTTAGCTGGCCGATCGATTATTCTCGGTCCAGCCGGTACTATACAAACTTCAAGTGTCCTATTGGTTTAGCTGGCCGATCGACTATTCTCGGCCCAGCCGGCACTATACAAAGCTCAAGTATATTACCCAACGAGCTCCCCGGTGACGATTTCCGCCCAGGAGCTACCCCTAGTCCTACACTTCATCTCCCTATTGGACGGATTTACACTTTTCGCCCCAGGGTCCATCAAGAGAGCTAACCACCCAGTACTGACGGGTACACAAGGTGAGCTTTTAACATGCAACATTCGAGCAGTCGCGATCAAGCGGATGGAAGCGACCGATCCAGCCGGCCTCAAGCCGGATCGGATCATGACTCGGATGGACGGAGTACCCCCTCCGGTAGTCAGTCGTCTGGGACCCCGTGGGTGTTCGCGTCTCAGGAAGATTTTCTGAGAGCGACTACACCACAATGGTGCGCGTGCCCGGATCTCTTGGTGACCCTGGATATCACCGCGAGTCCCTAGCGGGCGAAAGACCTAAACCTGTCAAATTTGTTGACGATGTTGTGTCGGGTGCATTGGGGGAAGGCATATCGCCCCCAATGCTGCTGAAGATGGAAGGATGCGATGGTCGCCTCGGATTGGGGGAGTTCGAGGTTGACATTAAAGAAGAAGTTACTCCCCTGGAGGCTCCGCCGGGGGCGGATTACGGTACTACTTACAGTGCCGGCCGCTACACGGATGGAGCCGGATCGGACTATGGTGCAAGTCGCCATAGTCCGAGGAAGGATCATGGTTCCGACCATGATCCTAACGAACGAATGCATATTTTGGATATAAAAGAAAAGATAAAGGAAGAAAAAGCGGAAGTCGGATACGACCGGAGTGGGAAGCCGGCCGGATCGGGACCAAGTCGCGATCTGGCCCCCCTACCCCTAAAGAAACCGGATTGGCAGGAATTGGATTATCCGACCTACAAAGACAAACCGCGTTTCGAAGAGGAAGAAGAGAAGCAGGACGGCCTATCGACGGATATAGATTTGGAGCGTGCTTTCCATCTTCACGAGTTGGGGCAATTCTTGCGGACGGATAAGGTACTAAAAATAACACGGCCGAAGATCATAGGCGGATTGAAAGACCCCGTCTCTCCCCCAACTCTCTCAGACGGCCACGTGTCCCTCATTAGAGGACTATTCGACCAACTCAAACAAGCCGGCATCAACACCGGCGTGTTTGATCCGAACGAGTTGTTTGATCTGAAGATGGACAAGTTGAAAGAGGCGTCCAGCGCCCTGCACGACCACTTGGTACCGCTAGTGGGTTGCTCGCCGCCGTCGAAAAAGATGACAGCTACGACTGGAGTGGCGCCGTCCACGCCGCCGGCGACAAGCAAACCGGCCGGTATACACTCAGGCTCTTCGCAGTACGAGTCTGCCCCTTCGGAAGCGGACTCATCGGATTCATCGGTGGGTATCACCCGCATGACGCTTGGCCCAAGGGGAGCAGCGCGTGTGGCGACAGCCATGAGACTTGGAGGACGTGAGAATCCGGGTACGCCCGAGCGGAAGAACGCCGGCCAGTACAGCGTACAGGCCTGGCGGACAGCGACGGCGGATCCAGAACCGAAAGAGGAAGACGAAGACGAGGATGGACGGGTTAAGAAGGAATGCCAATCTGGCAGCCCGGCTGCCCCTCAAGCCGCCCCTCAAGTCGCTCCTCAGGTGCCGGATCACCTGCAAAACATGTTCTCGGCGATGATGGAGCGATACTTGGAAGAGCAACGTCGGCTGAGCGCCAGCCGCGGCAGTCCGAAATCACCGGACCAGCCTGCTCGTCGTGGAACACAGCCCCCCGAACCAGTCCAGTACTATGCGAGGGAGCCGAGTGATGAAGACATGGAGTCGGTGCAGTCCAAGCAAAGTGAACCCCACGCCGCCCCGCCGAGCCGCCAGACAGGTCGCCGGACCGGACGGCGGCCAACGAACAGGAAGCTGTCTCTCAGCGACGTGGATATGGAATCCGTCAGGTCGGCCAAGTACCATTACGATCCGGATGACTTGGATCTGGGGATGGCCCGCCGAGCCCATATGGCCTCGGCCCAAGCGTTTGACGCGGATTCGGGAGCGATCACGAGGGTGCGAATGTCGGCCACGTCCGAGCTGAAAGACTTCACCGGACGCGACGCAGACGAGGACCAGGCCCGAGGATAGTTGAGCAAGACGAAGTCGGCATTTCTCAGAGACCGGACGTCGGACTATGAGAAATGCCTGATCTTCGGGGATTTGATGAAGGGACCAGCGAAACACTGGATCCAACAACTCAGCCGGGAAACCCGAGGAAATTGGAGGGGATTGGCCGGTGCGTTCGAGGAGCAATACTGCGGAGCTGGAATGTCAGCGCGCGACAATATTTCCACTCCAAGAAGCGACCGGACGAGACCCCCCTGGAGTATCTCCATCGTTTGAATGTCGCTGGCATGAGAGCGGATATTCCCGTTAAAGAAGATACCAGCCGGTCGGAAGCTGCCCGCGAACACGTGGAACTTTTCATCAGCACGCTGGACGATCGGGAGCTGACAAACCAGCTGGCGTTAATGCGGGTGAAGAATACGACGGAGCTGGAAGTGACGTTGCGCACGTACCTAAGGGCGAAGAAGCAAGGCCCCAAGGCAGCAGTTGGAACCGGCCGTTTCAAGTCCCGATTTAACGCGGATCAAGGAGGCCGGCCGCCATCTACCAGGACGGCCCGAGCCGTCCGCATGGTCGCCCGAGAGTCAGACGCGACCAGCTCGGAAGAGGAGTATCAGCGATCTGGGGGCGAGTCTGAGGAGGAACAGTATCGGTACCTTTTCTCGGCAGAAGCCAGTCAGCCGCCCAGGCTGCCAGCCGATTCCGGTCAGTCGAAGAGTTTTCCGGCTCGAGCTGACCAGGATTACCCTAAGCGCAAGTGCACCCACTGTGGGTCCATCAAGCATGACGACCGAAGCTGCTGGAAGCGGCTGACGTGCAAGAAGTGCGAGAGGAAGGGACACCCGGCGGAACACTGTCTGTTCACGTGTAAGGCTTGCGGGAAGGTGCATGAGGCGGGACTGTGCCCAATGGAAGAATTCTACAACCTGTTGAAGAAGTGGTACGTCCCGACCAAGCATTCTGGAATGTTGCCGCCCGGAGCGGAAAAGATGTTAAACTAGATCGCTCGCCAGGTTGGAATCTGGTTCGAGCCAAGCGGTCTAGTGTTAGTATCTATGCATATGTCAGTAAAGAGGATAATCAAGAAGCAAAGCAAAGGATAACCGACAATACATGAAAGTTTGACGATTACGTCACCCGGTCCCCGGCCGGTACGGCTGACCCCTTCCTGGTGAGCAGTATACGGACGGATGAGTACTCCCGGTCTGAAGTGCGAATGGAATTGAACTTGTTACCTGGCGAGTCGCGAGGTTATTGGAAGTATCACTCGCCGGATAAATGGTTCAAGCAGGCCAAGGCGGATGGAAAAATCAATAACCAGAAAGCTACCATGCTGTTCAACTCTGGCGCAGAAGTGTCTATCGTAGACACCACCTTTGCTCGTAAGGTGGGGTGTGAGATAGACGAGACGAAGCGGCAGGAATGTATAGGCATCGGAGAGAGTTCGTACATGACCCAAGGAAGGACAAGAGTCAAGATTACGTTAGCTGGGTCGTTGGTATATTACTTTACCGCCTGGGTAGGCAAGTTGGCCGGGCAGGATGCAATTTTGGGCATGGATTTTATGGTCCCGGCCGGCATACGGCTGGACTTATCGCATGGAACATTGACGTTGCCGGACGAGGTACAGATCCAGCTGGCCGGCCGGCGGCCCTTATATGGCGCCCACGTCCAGTTCCTCAAGCTAGGTCAGTTGTAACGGTGCCAGTGGGAAAGGCGGTGGAAGTAATGTTACGGCCGCACGACCGACGGAGTAAGTTATGGCTGACAAGGGGCGAGTGCTGGGTACCATCCGTGGTTAAAGGGAGTGGACACCTCAACTTCATAAGCGTGACCAACATCTCTGAAAAAACCCTCACCTTGCATGAAGATGCGATTATTGGAATGTGGCTGGCCGAGGATAAAGTGCCCCGCCGGCCGGGCTATGTCACTGTTGGCTCAAGACGCTATATCGAGTGGCAAAACCTGGCTTTTCAGGCAACCACCGATCTGGTCAGCGAAGAGGAAGAAATAGAAAAGGACCAGACTCCGATGGTGGATAAACCCGAGTACCGGACCCCTTCTAAAATATTGACGCGGAGCCGGCCGTCGCCGGATCCGGCCGAATGCATTGACCGAAGCTACCCCCCGATCACGGAACTGGTTTTGCCCACTCGGAGAGAGACGGACGAACGACAGAGTCGGGAGAAAGGACCAAGCAGAGTTGCATATACGGTCAGCCCCGATGACAGTTGTGACGACCGAAGTGAAAGCGGATCGGCCAAGCCGGCCGAGCAGAACTCGGAAATAGCCGAAGGCAGATCGGCCCAGCCGGCCGAGCAGAATTCGGAAATAGCCGAAGGCGGATCGGCCCAGCCGGCCGAGCAGAATTCGGAAATAGCCGAAGGCGGATCGGCCCAGCCGGCCGAGCAGAATCCCGAAGCGGCCGAAGCCGATCAAGTCTGCATTCATGAAGGGGGCGAACTATACGTTGAAGGCATGGAAGAACAGATGGCGGTGCTACCTGAGGTGACCCCCTGCCCCCCAGCAGTCACTATCGACGATCTACAAGTGGGAGAACCGAATGTGAACACCCCGGAGGAAATCAGCAGATTGAAGGATATTATATGGAAAAGACAACATCTGTTGATCGGACCAGGGAACGCACTTCCTCCGGCCGCCCATGGGGCGGTTTGTGATATCGATGTGGGAGGTGCAAAGCCGGTAGCACAGAGATGCCGAAGAGTCGCCCCCCAATATAGGGAAAAGCTGTCAGAGCTTATCAAAGGTTTGCTGGCCACCAAGATAATTCAGCCGTCCACCTCGCCATGGGCTTCGCCCATTGTAATCATCATTAAGAAGAATGGGGTGGATATAAGGTTGTGCATCGATTACCGGCTGATGAACCGGCTGACTAAGCTGATGATTTATCCGATGCCGCTGATAAACGACCTGCTGGAGGACCTGGATAAAGTTTTGTGGTATTACTCACTGGACATGGCCAGTGGATTCTGGGTGGTCTCTATGACCGATCGTGCACGGGAGATCTCTGCATTCGTGACGCCTTTCGGGTTGTTCGAGTGGAACCGGATGCCGTTCGGTCTGAAGAATGCTCCGCAAATTTATCAACGGTTGATAGATAACGCGCTGTACGGACACTTCAAGATCAAGGCGGATCAAGATCCGGCTCTGGTCGGGGATGTGTTCGCCGAAGGTGACCCGGACCCCGACCCAAAACCCTCAGTTTTGGGGCGGCGGTCTTACATTGATGACATTCTCGTTACGGCAACTACCTGGGATTTATTGTGTGACAAAGTGGAGAAGCTGATGATTACGTGTGAAAAGTGGAATCTTTCGATTAGTGTGGTTAAGAGTTTCTGGGGAAAGACTAAGGTAACCTATCTGGGTCATCAAGTGTCGATTGCCGGATTGGAGGCTAACCCGAAGGATTTGGAATCCTTGAGTAATCTGCCTTTCCCACGATCCCTAAAGGCTATGCAATCCTTTTTGGGGAGCCTGAATTATTACAGTCGGTTCATCGAGGATTTTGCAGTCTATGCGGCGGTCTTGTATGAGTTGCGGGAGGTGGATTACCATAAGCTGAGAGAGCAGGATAGGCAAGCGGAGACGCAGGCCGGGCCGGCAATTTCAGCCAATGAGGAAGCGCCCTTTTCGGTTATTTCAGCCAATGGGGAAGCGCCCTTTTCGGTTATTTCAGCGAATGAGGAAGCGCCCTTTTCGGTTATTTCAGCCAATGGGGAAGCGCCCTCCTCGAGTATTTCAGCCAATGGGGAAGCGCCCTTATCTGCCCAGGCAAGCGACCGATCGCCGGACCCCGGCGCGGCCGGCCCGGACGACCACATGACCCGAGCGATGGTGGCTTTCGGCATGCTAAAAGCGAAGATGGCGACCACACCGGTCCTGAAACATTTCGATGTTAATAAGACTCCGGTGGTCATCATCTACGCTAACAAGTGGGCCATCTCGGCCGCTCTCGTGCAAGATCATGATGGAGTGTACTGTCCCGTGACCTTCACCAGCCGGACCCTGAAAGTTAACGAAGTTAATTACGGATTGGTGGATAAAGAAGTTCTGGCTCTATTACGGATCCTAGATGTGTGTTATACGATGCTGGTGTCTCGGCCCATCAAAGTACTCTCCAGACGATCGACCCTATCATGGCTCTTGACGGCGAACGGGATTGACGGTCGGCTGGGGAGATGGGCGGCTCTGTTGTCTCAGTGGTCCCTCGAAGTTATTAAGTGTACTAAAGGGGAAGAGGAAATACTGGGCACACTGGCTGCCAGCATTACCCCCAGGGCAGAAGTGGAGGAAGCACTGATAGCGATCGCACCTCGGAAGCAGCCTCGACAAACTATTGTGTTGCCGCCACCAACAGTGGGACCCACGGAGGAACTAATGGTTTTGAGTTTCGATGGGTCGGCGAGTGTAAAGAAAGGGGTCGGAGCCTACAGTGCCATTTTGTGGAAGCTGCCCGAATGGAAGGCGATCGCGGCCACCTCGGATTTCACGCCTGGCATCACGGTGAACGAAGCGGAGTATAGAGGATTACTGCTGTCCCTAGATCTGCTGGCTGGCCGGACACAGGGGCGGATCATCATATGCGGTGATTCCAACCTAGTGATCCGGCAAATCACAGGGGAGATAGACTGTAAGGCGCCACGACTGAGGTTGTTAAATGATCGGGTTATGTCCGCCTGGCGGAGATGGCCGGGGCACGAATTGCTACACGTCAAACGAGACTGGAATAACAGCGCAGACCATCTGGCCGCCTTGGCCATGCGAGATCAGACCGGACTCACCGTCTCGGATCCAGGATTGTTGGATGAATTGGCGGAGATGAACAGACTGTCGGAGATAATCAAAC
Organism: Sclerospora graminicola; assembly: GCA_001887855.2. Classification (NCBI taxonomy): domain Eukaryota; phylum Oomycota; class Peronosporomycetes; order Peronosporales; family Peronosporaceae; genus Sclerospora; species Sclerospora graminicola. The sequence continues at coordinate 7,909 of MIQA02019522.1, forward strand.
CGGCCGCCAGCGACGAGGGTCCCTCGCCCGAATCCAGCCGTCCCGGGGAAAAGGAATATAGCGACCGCGACTGGGAACAGGACGTCCACGCCCGATCGAACCAGGAAGTACCCTGCAGCAATAAAAGGTCCCTCTAGGCGGACCCCCGAGCAGGCCTGGCGAGGCTAACCACGGTTAGTAGTCAACAGTGAATGTTTGGAGTGGGAACGGAAAAGGAACGGATGGATATATTAAAAAAGGAAAACTGAGAGAAATAGAAGAATTAAAGCAAGCCCGACTACTCATCCCCGTCGATGACTATACTTGCCTCGGAGCCGAGTCACGCGAAGCCCAGGGTGGTCGGAGGGCCGTGCGCGGTATTGATTGCGCCAAGGATCTTGCCGGTCAATGGCCGCCAAAGATTGAGAAAGAGAGGTGGTCTGATCCAACGCACCTAGGCCGGGATACCACGTCCCTCCTTCCGCTGCACATCCACTCCGGCGGTTTGGCAGATGGAGCATGAACGGGAAGAGAAACAGGTCCAAAACACATTCACCATCCCGGATACCCGCCATGATGAACGCACACAGACGGACCCACACCTCGGAAGCTCGCCCCCGACGATTCTTACGGGCAAGGGAGTACCTGCGGAGGGACTCGTCCGCTCGCTTGTCCTCGGCCGAGATGTACAGGAAGTGGGTAGACTCCCAGATGGCCCAAGCGTGAGTCACGGTGAAATCATGAAGTCTCGCTTTGAATTCCGTGAACCATGGATAGGATGGAAGCCCCATATCCGGCATCTTGGTGTGCAAGATTTTCCAGGGTTCGGTCCCCATGAGTGTGTCGATGGCGCCCGACTTCATCAGGTTAGGGTCCCAAGTCTTTGGGGACGGTGCCTTGTAAAATCGTGGGAATAACCAGAGATGCGGACGGGACAGAGATTGAGCAAGTTGGGAACTGGAGATATCAGCCAGGCTGGTATTGCCCAGTTGCTCGACTGCCCAAGGCAGTATGGCAGACCGATCCGCCCCACTGGGGAAACGCCCTCCCGATAACCATAGAAGCGGAAGTTTGGGAAAAGAGGGCGCAAGAGTAAGAGTACCCCTCCGAACTCTAGACCTGGCGGCCGGTCGCTGGGGTCGGCGTGTAGTACGCGACCCGGCCGAGGTTGAGCGTCGTTGTCTGGCCGGAGACTGGGAAAGAGGTTCCTCTGAGTCACTCAGGTCGGGAGGGGTCAACCACTGATCCGGGATGTCATCGTCGTTGTCCTCCACTTTCTCCTCGGCCACTCCGTCGGAACTCGAGTTACGCGCGACCGGAGCGGCCGGGGCGTCGACAATGCTGGGAGGCAAGGATGGGTCGGACGGGTCATGTTCCCGGAACCAAATCCTGCCGGCGGCGGAGTCTGCAGATCTATGATCTGATCGGACCCCACTGGACTCGTCGTCCGCCTACCGGAGCGGGAAGGGCGGCGACGGGTATCCGAGCGAGAACGGAGTAATGCAACGTTGACTTGCTGAATCTCGTAATCCTCGTCTTCTTCGTCATCGTCATAGATAACCGAAGGGGAGGATGGCCCCGAGTCCGAAGAAGAATTAGGCGACGTGGCCGCGGGTTCAGAAGAGGGCACGACCGCTGACTCAGAAGAGGGCACGGCCGCTGATTCAGAAGAGGGCACGGCCGCTGACTCAGAAGAGGGCACGGCCGCTGACTCAGAAGAGGGCACGGCCGCCGACTCAGAAGAGGGCACGGCCGCTTCGGATTCCGAGTCCTCGTCAGAGTTAGAACTAGGAGTGAGACCGGTTCTACCGGGAGTGTATTGAGGGGATGGAAGAGGGGACCGCTCCGCGAACAAGCTGTCCTCGCTCTCCGACCCGGGCGCTTCCCCGTCGTCCGACTTGTCTGGAGAACATTGGCGCGAGGACGGGGATACGCTCTGCTTCCTCTTCTTAGGCGGGCTGGCATCAGCCAAAAAGGGGCTGGAGCCGGCCGGACGTTTTTGCCCCTGCGACCCTGCCGGGACGGACGAAGAGTTGGGACTGGCAAGGGGCGAGTCGGAGCCGGCGGAAAGTTCCGCAGGTTCCGACCCTGCTGCGGCAGGCAACGGGGTTGGGTTCGGCGGAGAAGTCTTCCACTGACCCACCATTCCCAAGACAGACAAGACGGATTCCCGTACCTCGGGAGGAGCTCGAAAAAGGGGAGCGGCCTGGCTCTGAGTCGCCTCGAGCTGGTTTTGAAGTCCACACAACAAGGACCTAAAACGATCCTCTTTATCCAGCATGGCATGACAAACACGGTCCGCCCGAGCCAGTATGGCATGGGCGTCGAAATTCTCCTGGCGGGCCCGGTACAGCTCAGAACGCAACTCCTGTTGCCGAGAAGTGGCTTCCTGCAACTGCCGCTCCAGATCCGTGATTTGGCGAAGGGCCTGGGCGTCGCGCAGGTGGTCGCGGCTGTCCCGCACCTTATCCAGGTCTTGGGACACCTGGCAGAGCCGGGTACGAAGATGCGTAAGCTCCCGAGACATGTCCGGAATTTTGGCAGATTGCTGTCTCAGCTCTTCTAACTGTTGAACTGCGGAGTGACAAGAAAATAAAAAAACTGTAAGCAACTGGGCCATCGCGTAAGAAGAGACGAGGCACTCACGCTGAAGCTTGGATCGATGGACCAATTCCTGATTAGCAGACCGGAGAGGTTCAACGACGTCTTCCAACATGCGGAAGCGGTTGCGCTCTCCCGTCAGGATGGTGACTTGGCACTCGAGATCGGCCACTTGTTTCTGGAGATCGATTACTTCCGGAGATGGACCCCGAGCGGCGGCTTCGTCAGCCCGGCGGTTGGCAGCGGCGAGTTGACGAACCAAGTCGGCCTGGATCTGCTCCAAGCCATCCACCTGGGCGGTCAACATGTCCAGCCTCTTTTCCATCCCCGCTGTCTCGGAGATCGGGGCGGATGGCGCGGCCGCTCGTTGTAGAGCGTCCGTGAGCTGACCTACAATGGCCCTGAGGCGGACCACCTCATCCTCCGCTGCTTTGCGACCAAGTTTCAGTTCGGCGACCCGGGGGTTCAGGCGGTCCAACATCGCGCAAGAAGTTTTGAAGCTCTGAAACAGAGATTCATAGTTGTCCTGACAGGATCGAAGCACCTCCCGAAGGGAAGAAACGACGACGTTCAGTCCGTCCCGGTCGCCGCAGGCTTGGCCGTGAACGCGGAGCGCGGCCTCGGCGTCAGCGGACGACAGCACCAGATCGGGAGTGCGAGACGATTTAGGCGGTTGTGCGACCTCCACTCCGCTGGCAGGCGAGTCGTCGTCCACGAGAACAAGACGGCAGACGTTGGCCTTGTCAATTTGCAAGACTGGAGATTAATCAAGACAATGTCAGTATTGGTGGGCATGCATGCTAGCCAGTGCGGAGACCGACCGAGTCCATGGAGATGTTATAAAGTGGCGGGACGACGTACCAAAGCGAGGCATGGATGAGCGGTATCGGGTCAAGTAAGTTCGAGTGAGATCGTGTCCCGACCGTTGTGCGGCCGTGTCGCGACTCAGGGGCGGCTGTGGTGAAGCGACTTATAAAATAATGTAAGGCACTTTCCAAAGGGCGCATCCTGATTGGTGGAAATAAGGGCCAAGGGTGTAGGCGCCGGATAGTCGCCGCCGATGAAGTCTACCAGCGGCCAGGCGGCGCCAGGCTGGAAACCAAGTCAGCGGACCTGACAAGGGGCGAGGATAGTCGGATAAGCGGGCTGAGCAGACGGAAGGACTATGGAGGTTTGACGGCCGAGGCGCGGATGGCGGACGGCCAAGATGGCGGACTGTTCGTAAGGATGGAGAGAAGGGAGCCTGAGAGAAGAGTATTGTTCTAGTGGAAGGAGTATGCCCCGGGATCGTAGGAGAGACTGCCAAGGGATTGCTAGCGTCAGCGGCCGAGAGGCGCGGATGGGTGGCTATCCGGCCGAGCCGGTCGGGTACAATGTACCATTCGGACTGGTACCATATGGGTTCGGTGTACCGGCCGGACCGGTACACAAAGTCGGAGTTAGCCGGGTTGCGTTGGGTAAGGTACATGACTGGTCAGCCGTGCTATTTGAGGTAGGTTACACAAAGGGAGTATTGGACATAGGATAAATCAGTATATGTTTCGCTTTCTTAGATGCAAGTCGCTTTTATTGGTTCACGGCAGAGGGTTAACAAGGTCCCCTCTGCTGTTATTGGTTTGCCCGGGGAAGGTTAAGTTAACCCACCGGAAGTCCCCTGACCGGGAGTCGCGGCGACTTCGTATACTCACCTCAAGTCGCCCGTGTTTTGAACACGGAATTAAGTATTGGGAAGTGGTGACATTTTGGCCTTCTGTGGAAGAGTGTGGAGTTGTATCTGCCTCATATACACATTTGGATTCGCCCTTCATTATTATTGGTTGAGCTGGCCGATCGATTATTCTCGGTCCAGCCGGTACTATACAAACTTCAAGTGTCTTATTGGTTTAGCTGGCCGATCGACTATTCTCGGCCCAGCCGGCACTATACAAAGTTCAAGTATATTACCCAACGAGCTCCCCGGTGACGATTTCCGCCCAGGAGCTACCCCTAGTCCTACACCTCATCTCCCTATTGGACGGATTTACATTTTTCGCCCTAGGGTCCATCAAGAGAGCTAACCACCCAGTACTGACGGGTACACAAGGTGAGCTTTTAACATGCAACATTCGAGCAGTCGCGATCAAGCGGATGGAAGCGACCGATCCAGCCGGCCGGAAGCCGGATCGGATCATGACTCGGATGGACGGAGTACCC
>MIQA02019523.1:0-10322 GCA_001887855.2 Sclerospora graminicola
TCATTGTTATTGTTTTAGCTGGCCGATCGATTATTCTCGGCCCAGCCGGTACTATACAAACTTCAAGTGTCCTATTGGTTTAGCTGGCCGATCGACTATTCTCGGCCCAGCCGGCACTATAAAAAGTTCAAGTATATTACCCAACGAGCTCCCCGGTGACGATTTCCGCCCAGGAGCTACCCCTAGTCCTACACTTCATCTCCCTATTGGACGGATTTACACATTTCGCCCTAGGGTCCATCAAGAGAGCTAACCACCCAGTACTGACGGGTACACAAGGTGAGCTTTTAACATGCAACATTCGAGCAGTCGCGATCAAGCGGATGGAAGCGACCGATCCAGCCGGCCTCAAGCCGGATCGGATCATGACTCGGATGGACGGAGTACCCCCTCCGGTAGTCAGTCGTCTGGGACCCCCGTGGGTGTTCGCGTCTCAGGAAGATTTTCTGAGAGCGACTACACCACAATGGTGCGCGTGCCCGGATCTCTTGGTGACCCCTGGATATTACCGCGAGTCCCTAGCGGGCGAAATACCTAAACCTGTCAAATTTGTTGACGATGTTGTGTCGGGTGCATTGGGGGAAGGCATATCGCCCCCAATGCTGCTGAAGATGGAAGGATGCGATGGTCGCCTCGGATTGGGGGAGTTCGAGGTTGCATTAAAGAAGAAGTTACTCCCCTAGAGGCTCCGCCGGGGGCGGATTACGGTACTACTTACGGTGCCGGCCGCTACACGGATGGAGCCGGATCGGACTATGGTGCAAGTCGCCATAGTCCGAGGAAGGATCATGGTTCCGACCATGATCCTAACGAACAAATGCATATTATGGATATAAGAGAAAAAATAAAGGAAGAAAAAGCGGAAGTCGGATACGACCGGAGTGGGAAGCCGGCCGGATCGGGACCAGTCGCGATCTGGCCCCCCTACCCCTAAAGAAACCGGATTGGCAGGAATTGGATTATCCGACCTACAAAGACAAACCGCGATTCGAAGAGGAAGAAGAGAAGCAGGACGGCCTATCGACGGATATCGACTTGGAGCGTGCTTTCCATCTTCACGAGTTGGGGCAATTCTTGCGGACGGATAAGGTACTAAAAATAACACGGCCGAAGATCATAGGCGGATTGAAAGATCCCGTCTCTCCCCCAACTCTCTCAGACGGCCACGTGTCCCTCATTAGAGGACTATTCGACCAACTCAAACAAGCCGGCATCAACACCGGCGTGTTTGACCCGAACGAGTTGTTTGATCTGAAGATGGACAAGTTGAAGGAGGCGTCCAGCGCCCTGCACGACCACTTGGTACCGCTAGTGGGTTGCTCGCCGCCGTCAAAAAAGATGACAGCTACGACTGGAGTGGCGCCGTCCACGCCGCCGGCGACAAGCAAACCAGCCGGGATACACTCAGGCTCTTCGCAGTACGAGTCTGCCCCTTCGGAAGCAGACTCATCTGATTCATCAGTGGGTATCACCCGCATGACGCTTGGGCCAAGGGGAGCAGCGCGTGTGGCGACAGTCATGAGACTTGGAGGACGTGAGGATCCGGGTACGCCCGAGCGGAAGAACGCCGGCCAGTACAGCGTACAGGCCTGGCGGACAGCGACGGCGGATCCAGAACCGAAGGAGGAAGACGAAGACGCGGATGGGCGGATTAAGAAGGAATGCCAATCTGGCAGCCCGGCTGCCCCTCAAGCCGCCCCTCAAGTCGCTCCTCAGGTGCCGGATCACCTGCAAAACATGTTCTTGGCGATGATGGAGCGATACTTGGAAGAGCAACGTCGGCTGAGCGCCAGCCGCGGCAGTCCGAAGTCACCGGACCAGCCTGCTTGTCGTGGAACACAGGCCCCCGGACCAGTCCAGTACTATGCGAGGGAGCCGAGTGATGAAGACATGGAGTCGGTGCAGTCCAAGCAAAGTGAACCCCATGCCGCCCCACCGAGCCGTCAGACAGGTCGCCGGACCGGACGTCGGCCAACGAACAGGAAGCTGTCTCTCAGCGACGTGGATATGGAATCCGTCAGGTCGGCCAAGTACCATTACGATCCGGATGACCTGGATCTGGGGATGTCCCGCCGAGCCCATATGGCCTCAGCCCAAGCGTTTGACGCGGATTCGGGAGCGATCACGAGGGTGCGAATGTCGGCCACGTCCGAGCTGAAAGACTTCACCGGACGCGACGCGGACGAGGACCAGGCCCGAGGATGGGTGAGCAAGACGAAGTCGGCATTTCTCAGAGACCGGACGTCGGACTATGAGAAATGCCTGATCTTCGGGGATTTGATGAAGGGACCAGCGAAACACTGGATCCAACAGCTCAGCCGGGAAACCCGAGGAAATTGGAGGGGATTGGCCGGTGCGTTCGAGGAGCAATACTGCGGAGCTGGGATGTCAGCGGCGCGACAATATTTCCACTCCAAGAAGCGACCGGATGAGACCCCCCTGGAGTATCTCCATCGTTTAAATGTCGCTGGCATGAGAGCGGATATTCCCGTTAAAGAGGACACCAACCGGTCGGAAGCTGCCCGCGAACATGTGGAACTTTTCATCAGCACGTTGGATGATCGGGAGCTGGCAAACCAGCTGGCGTTAATGCGGGTGAAGAATACGACGGAGCTGGAAGTGACGTTGCGCACGTACCTAAGGGCGAAGAAGCAAGGCCCCAAGGCAGCAGTTGGAACCGGCCGTTTCAAGTCCCGATTTAACGCAGATCAAGGAGGCCGGTCGCCATCTACCAGGACGGCCCGAGCCGTCCGCATGGTCGCCCGAGAGTCAGACGCGACCAGCTCGGAAGAGGAGTATCAGCGATCTGGGGGCGAGTCTGAGGAGGAACAGTATCGGTACCTTTTCTCGGCAGAAGCCAGTCAGCCGTCCAGGCTGCCAGCCGATTCCGGTCAGTCGAAGAGTTTTCCGGCTCGAGCTGACCAGGATTACCCTAAGCGCAAGTGCACCCACTGTGGGTCCATCAAGCATGACGACCGGAGCTGCTGGAAGCGGCTAACGTGCAAGAAGTGCGAGAGGAAGGGACACCCGGCGGAACACTGTCTGTTCACGTGTAAGGCTTGCGGGGAGGTGCATGAGGCGGGACTGTGCCCAATGGAAGAATTTTACAACCTGTTGAAGAAGTGGTACGTCCCGACCAAGCATTCTGGAATGTTGCCGCCCGGAGCGGAAAAGATGTTAAGCTAGATCGCTCGCCAGGTTGGAATCTGGTTTGAGCCGAGCGGTCTAGTGTTAGTATCTATGCATATGTCGGTAAAGAGGATAATCAAGAAGCAAAGCAAAGGATAACCGACAATACATGTAAGTTTGACGATTACGTCACCCGGTCCCCGGCCGGTACGGCTGACCCCTTCCTGGTGAGCAGTTTACGGACGGATGAGTATTCCCGGTCTGAAGTGCGAATGGAATTGAACTTGTTACCTGGCGAGTCGCGAGGTTATTGGAAGTATCACTCGCCGGGTAAATGGTTCAAGCAGGCCAAGGCGGATGGAAAAATCAATAACCAGAAAGCTACCATGTTGTTCGATTCTGGCGCAGAAGTGTCTATCGTAGACACCACCTTTGCTCGTAAGGTGGGGTGTGAGATAGACGAGACGAAGCGGCAAGAATGTATAGGCATTGGAGAGAGTTCGTACATGACCCAAGGAAGGACAAGAGTCAAGATTACGTTAGCTGGGTCGTTGGTATATTACTTTACCGCCTGGGTAGGCAAGTTGGCCGGGCAGGATGCAATTCTGGGCATGGATTTTATGGTCCCGGCCGGTATTCGGCTGGACTTATCGCATGGAACATTGACGTTGCCGGACGAGGTACAGATCCAGCTGGCCGGCCGGCGGCCCTTATATGGCGCCTACGTCCAGTTCCTCAAGCTAGGTCAGTTTGTAACGGTGCCAGTGGGAAAGGCGGGGGAAGTAATGTTACGGCCGCACGACCGACGGAGTAAGTTATGGCTGACAAGGGGCGAGTGCTGGGTACCATCTGTGGTTAAAGGGAGTGGACATCTCAACTTCATAAGCGTGACCAACATCTCTGAAAAACCCCTCAACTTGCATGAAGATGTGATTATTGGAATGTGGCTGGCCGAGGATAAAGTGCCCCGCCGGCCGGGCTATGTCACTGTTGGCTCAAGACGCTATATCGAGTGGCAAAACTTGGCTTTTCAGGCAACCACCGATCTGGTCAGCGAAGAGGAAGAATTAGAAGAGGACCAGACTCCGATGGTGGATAAACCCGAGTACCGGACCCCTTCTAAAATATTGACGCGGAGCCGGCCGTCGCCGGACCCGGCCGAATGCACTGACCGGAGCTACGCCCCGATCGCGGAACTGGTTTTGCCCACTCGGAAGGAGACGGACGAACGACAGGGTCGGGAGAAAGGACCAAGCAGAGTTGCATATACGGTCAGCCCCGATGACGGTTGTGACGACCGAAGTGAAGGCGGATCGGCCCAGCCGGCCGAGCAGAATTCGGAAATAGCCGAAGGCGGATCGGCCCAGCTGGCCGAGCAGAATTCGGAAATAGCCGAATGCGGATCGGCCCAGCCGGCCGAGCAGGATCCTGAAGCGGCCGAAGCCGATCAAGTCTGCATTCATGAAGGGGGCGAACTATATGTTGAAGGCATGGAAGAACAGATGGCGGTGCTACCTGAGGTGACCCCTTGCCCCCCAGCAGTCACTATCGACGATCTACAAGTGGGAGACCCGGATGTGAACACCCCGGAGGAGATCAGCAGATTGAAGGATATTATATGGAAAAGACGACATCTGTTGATCGGACCAGGGAACGCACTTCCTCCGGCCGCCCATGGGGCGGTTTGTGATATCGACGTGGGAGGTGCCAAGCCGGTAGCACAGAGATGCCGAAGAGTCGCCCCCCAATATCGGGAAAAGCTGTCAGAGCTTATCAAAGGTTTGCTGGCCACCAAGATAATTCAGCCGTCCACCTCGCCATGGGCTTCGCCCATTGTAATTATCATTAAGAAGAATGGGGTAGATATAAGGTTGTGCATCGATTACCGGCTGGTGAACCGGCTGACTAAGCTGATGATTTATCCGATGCCGCTGATAAATGACCTGCTGGAGGACCTGGATAAAGTTTTGTGGTATTGCTCACTGGACATGGCCAGTGGATTCTGGGTGGTCTCTATGACCGATCGCGCACGGGAGATCTCTGCATTTGTGACGCCTTTCGGGTTGTTCGAATGGAACCGGATGCCGTTCGGTCTGAAGAATGCTCCGCAGATTTATCAACGGTTGATAGATAACGCGCTGTACGGACACTTCAAGATCAAGGCGGATCAAGATCCGGCTCTGGTCGGGGATGTGTTCGCCGAAGGTGACCCGGACCCCGATTCAAAACCTTCAGTTTTGGGGCGGCGGTCTTACATTGATGACATTCTCGTTACGGCAACTACCTGGGATTTATTGTGTGACAAAGTGGAGAAGCTGATGATTACGTGTGAAAAGTGGAATCTTTCGATTGGTGTGGTTAAGAGTTTCTGGGGAAAGACTAAGGTAACCTATCTGGGTCATCAAGTGTCGATTGCCGGATTGGAGGCTAACCCGAAGGATTTGGAGTCCTTGAGTAATCTGCCTTTCCCGCGATCCCTAAAGGCTATGCAATCCTTTTTGGGGAGCCTGAATTATTACAGTCGGTTCATCGAAGATTTTGCAGTCTATGCGGCGGTCTTGTATGAGTTGCGGGAGGTGGATTACCGTAAGCTGAGAGAGCAGGATAGGCAAGCGGAGACGCCAGCCGGGCCGGTTATTTCAGCCAATGGGGGAGCGCCCTTTTCGGTTATTTCAGCGAACGAGGAAGCGCCCTTTTCGGTTATTTCAGCGAATGAGGAAGCGCCCTTTTCGGTTATTTCAGCGAATGAGGAAGCGCCCTTTTCGGTTATTTCAGCCAATGGGGAAGCGCCCTCCTCGAGTATTTCAGCCAATGGGGAAGCGCCCTTATCTGCCCAGGCAAGCGACCGATCGCCGGACCCCGGCGCGGCCGGCCCGGACGACCACATGACCCGAGCGATGGTGGCTTTCGGCATGCTAAAGGCGAAGATGGCGACCACACCGGTCCTGAAACATTTCGATGTTAATAAGACTCCGGTGGTCATCATCTATGCTAACAAGTGGGCCATCTCGGCCGCTCTCGTGCAAGATCATGAAGGAGTGTACTGCCCAGTGACTTCACCAGCCGGACCCTGAAAGTTAATGAAGTTAATTACGGATTGGTGGATAAAGAAGTTCTGCCTCTATTACGGATCTTAGATGTGTGTTATACGATGCTGGTGTCTCGGCCTATCAAAGTACTCTCCAGACGATCGACTCTATCATGGCTCTTGACGGCGAACGGGATTGACGGTCGGCTGGGGAGATGGGCGGCTCTGTTGTCTCAGTGGTCCCTCGAAGTTATTAAGTGTACTAAAGGGGAAGAGGAAATACTGGGCACACTGGCTGCCAGCATTACCCCCAGGGCAGAAGTGGAAGAAGCACTGATGGCGATCGCACCTCGGAAGCAGCCTCGACAAACTATCGTATTGCCGCCGCCAACAGTGGGACCCACGGAGGACTTAATGGTTTTGAGTTTCGATGGGTCGGCGAGTGTAAAGAAAGGGGTCGGAGCCTACAGTGCCATTTTGTGGAAGCTGCCCGAATGGAAGGCGATCGCGGCCGCCTCGGATTTCACGCCTGGCATCACGGTGAACGAAGCGGAGTATAGAGGATTGCTGCTTTCTCTAGATCTGCTGGCTGGCCGGACACAGGGGCGGATCATCATATGCGGTGATTCCAACCTAGTGATCCGGCAAATCACAGGGGAGATAGACTGTAAGGCGCCACGGCTGAGGTTGTTGAATGATCGGGTTATGTCCGCCTTGCGGAGATGGCCGGGGCACGAATTGCTACACGTCAAACGAGACTGGAATAACAGCGCAGACCATCTGGCCGCCTTGGCCATGCGAGATCAGACCGGACTCACCGTCTCGGATCCAGGATTGTTGGATGAATTGGCGGAGATGAACAGACTGTCGGAGATAATCAAACCGGCCGCTAGCGACGAGGGTCCCTCGACCGAATCCAGCCGTCCCGGGGAAAAGGAATATAACGACCGCGACTGGGAACAGGACGTCCACGCCCGATCGAACCAGGAAGTACCCTGCAGCAATAAAAGGTCCCTCTAGGCGGACCCCCGAGCAGGCCTGGCGAGGCTAACCACGGTTAGTAGTCAACAGTGAATGTTTGGAGTGGGAACGGATGGATATATTAAAAAAGGAAAACTGAGAGAAATAGAAGAATTAAAGCAAGCCCGACTACTCATCCCCGTCGACGATTATACTTGCCTCGGAGCCGAGTCACGCGAAACCCAGGGTGGTCGGAGGGCCGTGCGCGGTATTGATTGCGCCAAGGATCTTGCCGGTCGATGGCCGCCAAAGATTGAGAAAGAGAGGTGGTCTGATCCAACGCACCTAGGCCGGGATACCACGTCCCTCCTTCCGCTGCACATCCACTCCTGCGGTTTGGCAGATGGAGCATGAACGGGAAGAGAAACAGGTCCAAGTCACATTCACCATCCCGGATACCCGCCATGATGAACGTGCACAGACGGACCCACGCTTCGGAAGCTCGCCCCCGACGATTCTTGCGGGCAAGGGAGTACCTGCGGAGGGACTCGTCCGTTCGCTTGTTCTCGGCCGAAATGTACAGGAAGTGGGTAGACTCCCAGATGGCCCAAGCGTGAGTCACGGTGAAATCATGAAGTCTCGCTTTGAATTCCGTGAACCATGGATAGGATGGAAGCCCCATATCCGGCATCTTGGTGTGCAAGATTTTCCAGGGTTCGGTCTCCATGAGTGTGTCGATGGCGCCCGACTTCATCAGGTTAGGGTCCCAAGTCTTTGGGGACGGTGCCTTGTAAAATCGTGGGAATAACCAGAGATGCGGACGGGACAGAGATTGAGCAAGTTGGGAACTGGAGATATCGGCCAGGCTGGTATTGCCCAGTTGCTCGACTGGCCAAGGCAGTATGGCAGACCGATCCGCCCCACTGGGGAAACGCCCTCCCGATAACCATAGAAGCGGAAGTTTTGGAAAAGAGGGCGCAAGAGTAAGAGTACTCCTCCGGACTTTAGACTTGGCTGCCGGTCGCTGGGGTCGGCGTGTAGTACGCGACCCGGCCGAGGTTGAGCGTCGTTGTCTGGCCGGAGACTGGGAAAGAGGTTCCTCTGAGTCACTCAGGTCGGGAGGGGTCAACCACTGATCCGGGATGTCATCGTCGTTGTCCTCCACTTTCTCCTCGGCCACTCCGTCGGAACTCGAGTTACGCGCGACCGGAGCGGCCGGGGCGTCGACAATGCTGGGAGGCAAGGATGGGTCGGACGGGTCATGTTCCCCGGAACCAAATCCTGCCGGCGGCGGAGTCTGCAGATCTATGATCTGATCGGACCCCACTGGACTCGTCGTCCGCCTACCGGAGCGGGAAGGGCGGCGACGGGTATCCGCGCGAGAACGGAGTAATGCAACGTTGACTTGCTGAGTCTCGTAATCCTCGTCTTCTTCGTCATCGTCGTAGATAACCGAAGGGGAGGATGGCCCCGAGTCCGAAGAAGAATTAAGCGATGTGGCCGCTGGTTCAGAAGAGGGCACGGCCGCTGACTCAGAAGAGGGCATAGCCGCTGGTTCAGAAGAGGGCACGGCCACTGACTCAGAAGAGGGCACGGCCGCCGATTCCGAAGGGGGCGCGGCCGCTGACTCAGAAGAGGGCGCGGCCGCTTCGGATTCCGAGTCCTCTTCAGAGTTAGAACTAGGAGTGAGACCGGTTCTACCGGGAGTGTATTGAGGGGATGGAAGAGGGGACCGCTCCGCGAACAAGCTGTCCTCGCTCTCCGACCCGGGCTCTTCCCCGTCGTCCGACTTGTCTGGGGAACATTGGCGCGAGGACGGGGATTCGCTCTGCTTCCTCTTCTTAGGCGGGCTGGCATCAGCCAAAAAGGGGCTGGAGCCGGCCGGACGTTTTTGCCCCTGCGATCCTGCCGGGACGGACGAAGAGTTGGGACTGGCAAGGGGCGAGTCGGAGCCGGCGGGAGGTTCCTCAGGTTCCGACCCTGCTGCGGCAGGCAACGGGGTTGGGTTCGGCGGAGAGGTCTTCCACTGACCCACCATTCCCAAGACAGACAAGACGGATTCCCGTACCTCGGGAGGAGCTCGAAAAAGGGGAGCGGCCTGGCTCTGAGTCGCCTCGAGCTGGTTTTGACGTCCACACAATAAGGACCTAAAACGATCCTCTTTATCCAGCATGGCATGACAAACACGGTCCGCCCCAGCCAGTATGGCATGGGCGTCGGAATTCTCCTGGCGGGACCGGTACAGCTCAGACCGCAACTCCTGTTGCCGAGAAGTGGCTTCTTGCAACTGCCGCTCCAGATCCGTGATTTGGCGAAGGGCCTGGGCGTGGGAGTCGCGCAGGTGGTCGCGGTTGTCCCGCACCTTATCCAGGTCTTGGGACACCTGGCAGAGCCGAGTACGAAGATGCGTAAGCTCCCGAGACATGTCCGGAATTTTGGCAGATTGCTGTCTCAGCTCTTCTAACTGTTGAACTACGGAGTGACAAGAAGATAAAACAAACTGTAAGCAATTGGGCCATCGCGTAAGAAGAGACGAGGCACTCACGCTGAAGCTTGGATCGTTGGACCAATTCCTGATTAGCAGACCGGAGAGGTTCAACGACGTCTTCCAACATGCGGAAGCGGTTGCGCTCTCCCGTCAGGATGGTGACTTGGCACTCGAGATCGGCCACTTGTTTCTGGAGATCGATTACTTCCGGAGATGGACCCCGAGCGGCGGCTTCGTCAGCCCAGCGGTTGGCAGCGGCGAGTTGACGAACCAAGTCGGCCTGGATCTGCTCCAAGCCATCCACCTGGGCGGTCAACATGTCCAGCCTCTTTTCCATCCCCGCTGTCTCGGAGATCGGAGTGGATGACGCGGCCGCTCGTTGTAGAGCGTCCGTGAGCTGACCTACAATGGCCCTGAGGCGGGTCACCTCATCCTCCGCTGCTTTGCGACCAAGTTTCAGTTCGGCGACCCGGGGGTTCAGGCGGTCCAACATCGCGCAAGAAGTTTTGAAGCTCTGAAACAGAGCTTCATAGTTGTCCTGACAGGATCGAAGCTCCTCCCGAAGGGAAGAAACGACGACTTTCAGTCTGTCCCGTTCGCCGCAGGCTTGGCCGTGAACGCGGAGCGCGGCCTCGGCGTCAGCGGACGACAGCACCAGATCGGGAGTGCGAGACGATTTCGGCGGTTGTGCGACCTCCACTCCGCTGGCAGGCGAGT
>MIQA02019527.1:0-12507 GCA_001887855.2 Sclerospora graminicola
CGGATGGAAGCGACCGATCCAGCCGGCCTCAAGCCGGATCGGATCATGACTCGGATGGACGGAGTACCCCCTCCAGTAGTCAGTCGTCTGGGACCCCCGTGGGTGTTCGCGTCTCAGGAAGATTTTCTGAGAGCGACTACACCACATGTTCAAGTGGGACATACAGTTAAAGTGGTTTTGCAGCCACACGACCGGTGTCATAAGTTGTGGCTGACTAGGGGTAAGTATTGGGTACCCTCGTTCGTTAAGGGGGGGTCACCTCAATTTCATAGGCGTGACCAACACCTCAGAGCAGCCCCTTATCTTGCATGAGGACGTCATCATTAGAATGTGGCTGGCTGAAGTCAAAGTGCCCCACCGGCCAGGTTATGTCACAATTGGTTCAAAACGCTATATCGAGTTGCAAAACCGGGCCTACCAGGCAACTACAGATCCAGTAAGGAGGAGTCTGTGAAGGAAGACCGGACTCCAAAGGTGGCCAAACCAGAGTACCGAACGCTTTCTCGAATATTGACGCGGAGCCGGCCAACGTCGAGCCAGGTTGAGCGTGCTGGCCAAAGGCCCTTCCTCAGTAGCCGAACTGGTCCTGCTCACACCGTCCTAGAGAAATGAACAGCTGGATCTGGAGAAAAGACAAGTCGGAAACACATTTGCTGCCATCTCTGATGCTGGCCTGCCTTGCGGGCAGGATGACGCTGGATTGGCTAAACATGGCCAGGATTCGGAAAATAGCCGAAGGTGATCTGGTCGAAATCTCACTTGGTGTTACAGAAGTCTATATATCATCATTTCTGTCCGTATTCATAACCCTTTTTCTATTTCTATTAAGATATCCAGATCACCCAGACGCAAATGTTTACGCTAAAGTTCTAAGTCGTCTGAGTTAAACGTTTATTTTTGAAGATGGAAAAGCCCAGATGCTTGCGACGGGAGCCCACCTGGTCAGGATTCGGATTTAGCCGATGACGACCAAGCTGGGGAACCAGGTCAACCCGAGTGTAGCTGGACGGAACCCCCCTCGGACGATAATGCCGAAAGATCGGAGACGAATGATGCAGCTGGTTCGGCCGAGGCCCCTTCGGTGCAAGATAAAAGTTTTGTTGGGATAGTGAAGCCGACCAGGCCTGTATTCAAGAAGGGGACGACCTGTATGTCAAAGGCATGGAAGACCAAATGGCGGTGCTACCTGAGGTAACTCCCTGCCCTCCAGCGGTTACTATGGAAGTTCTGCAGGTATGAGACCCAGCGTGAACACTCCAGAAGAGATCAGCAGGCTGAAGGATATCATATGGAAAAGGAGACACCTGCTGATTGGCCCAGGTAATGCACTACCTCCGGCCGCCCATGGGGCAGTATGCGACATCGAGGTGGGTAACGTGAAGCCCGTAGCGCAAAGGTGTCGGAGGGCCGCCCCCCCCAGAATCGAAATAAGGTGCCAGAACTCATTAAAGGACTGCTGACGACTAAGATCATCCAGCCGTACACCTCGCCATGGGTGTCGGCTATCATAATCATTGTAAAGACGAACGTGGGGGGGCATAAGGTTGTGCATTGATTACCGACGGGTAAACTGGCTAACTAAATTGATGGTTTACCCGATGCCGCTATGTTAACGACCTGCTGGAGGATTTGGAAAAAAAGTTTATGGTACTGCTCGTTGGGCATGACTAGCGAATTTTGGGTGGGTTCTTTGACTGACGGTGCACGAGAAATTTCTGCGTTTGGTACGTCCTTCGGGTCGTTCGAGTGGAACTGGATGCCGTTTGGTCTCAAAAAAGCCCCGCAGATTTATCAGCGACTAATAGATAACGCGTTGTATGGGCATTTTAAGATCAAGATCCCGCCCTGTTCGGTGACGTGTTCACCGAAGGTGACCATGACCCCGACCGAAAACCCTCGGTTTTGGGGCGGCGGTCCTACATCGATGACATTCTTGTGACGGCTGCTTCCTGGATTTCTTCTGTAAAACAAGTGGATCAATGGCCCTGAACCCGGCGAGTCGGGTTAAAAGACAGTTTCGAAGACGCTCAAGAAAGTGCTCCAAACAACTCGACCTCAACAACAATTCCACCGGCATACCGGAGCCCCTAGAACAAATAAAAACTATGTTTACGTCTGTGGTAAGCCGGTTCGTGGAGAAAAACATGGATTTTATACCCCAGTATGTACCTGGACAAGGGCAACCATGACAACCGAGACATGAATCAACCGATGGCTAAACCGGCTAAAAACCGTAGATGTGGATATAATCAGTCCGATCAGCCGGGATATTCCGATCAATATGCTAAAACAATCATCAAGACCGATTCCATAAACCACCCTATGTAGTGACGTGAATATGGAATCAAATGGGGAGATCAGTCAACACTTCGATCCGGACGATTTCGATATGGAGATGCCTCGTAAGGCAAATATGACCTAGGCGCAAGTATTTGATAATGATTCAGGAACGGTCACTCGAGTCCAGGTGTCGGCGATCTCTGAATGAAAAGATTTTACCGGCAAAGATGTGGATGACGATCAGGCGAGAGCCCGGCTGAGCCGGACGAAATCAGCCTTTTTGAGAGATAAGACACCGAAAGGTAAAAAATGCTTGATTCTCGCTGATCTGATGAAAGGTCCGGCCAAGAACTGGCTAAAGCAGTGAAGTCGAGAAGTACGTTTAAAGTGGCCGCAACTGTGTGAGGAATTAAAGGAGCAATCTTGTAACTTAGGGGTATCTGTCGCGAGACAATACTACCATACGAAGATGAAACACTGATCGAATATTTACATCGGTTCAATGTTGCTGATCTGCGAGCCATAATGCCGATCAATGATCCACGGCACGCGAATATGGCTCGCGACACTGTGAAAACATTATGGGCCTTTTGAACAACCGTGATCTGGCTGATCAGCTAATTTTATTTCGTATAAGTAACGCTGAAGAATTGGAACTGACCTTAAGAACGTTACAGCGAGCTTAAAGTCGAGAACCCAAGGTCGAGGTAGGATCAATCCGATACCGATCGAAACCACACCCGGACCAGGCCAAGACACTGACGGCCCGACCGGCAAGAGCGATCCGGATGATTGCGAAGGAACCAGATAGTTCCAGTTCGGGAGAAGAAAGTGGCCGGTCAAGTTTGGGCTCAGATGAAGAACATTTTCTCGGTGGAACCGATAATCCGCCCGAGATAATCGATAAAAGTGTTGATCGACGGATATCCGGCGGAGCCCAGCCTAATCAGGATCGACATCGCAAGAAATGTGTGCATTGTGGGTCGACTAAGCACGGCGATCGTGATTGTTGGAAGGGAATCACGTGCGGGAAATGTGATCGTAAGGGCCATCACTTTGATTATTGTTTTTTCGTGTTCACGACCTGCGGAAAGATGAAGACGCCGGTGCCTGCCCGATTGAACAGTTTTTCAATAAGATGCGCAAGTGGTACGTGCCGACCAAACATGCCGGCATGCTTCCACCAGATGTCGAGAAAATGTTAAACTAGATCGCTCGCTAGGTTGGAATCTGGTTTGAGCCGAGCGGTCTACGTTCAGCATTTATGCATACGTCGGTAGCAGATATGAGTTTGAGGAAAAGGAAATAACCAACAATACATCTTCTATTTCAAGTTGTGCCGATCGATTCCCAATGTCCGATTCACAGTCTCAGAGTGGACGAATATTCCCGATCGAACGTGATCATGGCGTTGGACCTACTGCCTGGTGAATCTCGAGGACTGGAAATATCACTCTATCGACAAGTGGTTTAAACTAGCAAAAGCTAATGGAAAGATCAACAACGAAAAAGCCACTATTCTCTTTGACTCTGGGGCGGAAGTCTCGATCATCGACACCGCCTTTGCTCGTAAGGCGGGATGTCGTATAGATAGTACCCAGAGCCAAGAATGTGTTGAGATCCGTGAAAGTTCGTACATGACCGAAGGACGGTCACGTGCCAAAATCACCTGGGTCGGTTCCCTGGTCTACTATTTTTAATGCTTGGATCGGTTGGTTAGCCGGTCAGGACGCGATACTTGAATTGATTACATGGTTAGAGCTGGTATATGGCTTGATATTTCTCATGGAACCTTGACTCCCCCTAATGAAGTGCAGATACAGTTATCCGGTCGACGTCCATTATATGGTACCCAGATGCAGATGCTCAAAATGGGTCAGTATGAAAACATTGCTGTAGCCCGGTCGGCTGATGTGATGATCCGGTCGACTGATCGGCAGTAGAAATTGTGGTTAGCTCGTGGTGAACGATGGGTATCGACTTTTGTCAAAGGGATTGGTAGATCAAGCTATATCAGGATTACCAACATATCAGATCAGGCATTAATTGTGAATAAAGACATGATCCTGGAGATGTGGTTGCCTGAAGGTAAACTACCTCGATATACAGGGTATGTCTCAGTGGGATCTCGAAGATACATTGACTGGCTGAATCTGGCATATCAAGCCACCACGGACCCGATCAGTAATGAAGATTTGATAGATGAAAATACTTGACCTTAGTTGAAAAACTGGAGTATACAACTTCGACCAAGTATCAGATCAGAGGATCATCGGTGAAAGCGACGGCCAAAAGTCGTGTCAAAAAAGGTCCACAGAATTCAAACGTTTCTAGATCCGGATCACCGATTGTCACGGACCCGGAGGATGAAAATGATGATGATACGATTAAAGACGGTTCTAACCCTAACGGAGTATGTGAGAACCGAGATGTGGGAGTGAAATTGGAACATGAACCTGTCATAGTTGCTAAAGGTGAAGTGAAACCAGAAGCAGATCACCAGTCAGAGGATTCGCTGGGGGCAATCCAGTCTGACACCGAACCGGAGGGAAAGGTCCGGTGGACGGACAAGTATGTAAACATGAAGGTGGTGATCAATACATGGAATATATCGAGAAAAAGATGGCGGGTTTGCCAGAAGTATCACCCAACATACCGGAGGTCACCCTGGAAGATCTACAAGTCGGTGATCCCGAAGTTAACACTCCTGGGCAGATCGATCAACTACAGAAGATCACCTGGAAAAGGCGTCATTTATTGATTGGGAAGGGTAACGTCCTACCCCCAACTGCTTACGGAGCTGTTTGTGATATTGCCTGTTTAATACGAAAATTATCCGACATTGAACATCGCAGTGGGCATCACCGATTATGATCGTAATAAAAAAAGAATGGAGCTGATATCCGACTTTGTATCGACTATAGGAAGGTAAACCGCCTCACGAAGTTGATGGTTTATCCGATGCCCTTGATAAAATGTGTACTTGAGGATCTAGAAAAGTTTTATGGTTTAGTTCACTAGACATGGCTAGTGGTTTCTTGATAGTTTCGATGACCGATCGTGCTCGAGAGATATTAGCTTTTGTTTCACCTTTCGGCCTTTTCGAATGGAACCGGATGCCGTTCGAATTAAATAACGCTCCGCAGATCTATCAAAGACTGATTTTGACATTCCTCTCTATGGATAGTGCCGACCGAAAGATCACCGAACCTTACGATGTGTTCACGGAAGATGAACACGACCAGGACCAGAGATAATCAGTTCTGGGCAGGCGATCATATATAGACGATATATTGGTTACGGCAACGTCATGGGATATTTTATGCGACAAGGTCGAACGACTCCTTGACACCTACGAACGCTAGAATTTATCGATTAGCGTAATCAAGAGCATCTGGGGTCAGCCCAAGGTCGCTTATCTTGGTCATAATGTGTCGATTCAGGGTTTGGAGGCAAGCCCATAGGATTTGGGTGCTCTTAGTAACCTTCTTTTTCCCCAATCACTAAAGACTATGCAGTCTTTTCCCGGATCCCTGAATTATCATAGCCGGTTTATCGAAGAATTTTTGATATCCGCTGCTGTATTATACGAGTTTAAATAGGTAGATTATCACAGACTACGAGAACGTGTTCCGCTGGAAAAATCACCAAACGAGACCAGTCACGAAGCTGAAATGAACGATTCGGACTTCAAAACCGGTTCTCTGATCAACCGAACCGTATCTGGATCGGAAGGTCATCTGGTACGAGCTATGGTACCTTTCAGTATGCTGAAGGCGAAAATGGTTTCGACCCCTATACTGAAACATTTCGATCAGGAGAAGATTCCCGTGGTAAATTTATATGCAAAGAAGTGGGTAATATCAGCCGCCCTGATCCAAGATCGCGATGAAGTGTTTTGTTCAGTGACGTTTACAAGCCGGGCGTTGAAACCGAATGAGGTTAACCATGTCATGGTGGATAAAGAAGTGCTGACACTTCTACGCATATTGTTTTTTTGTTATTCTATGCTGGTGACCAGAAAAGATTAAGGTACTTTCTAGACGGTCCACCCTATCTTGGTTATTGTCTTCAACCGGAATTGATGGAAGACTGGGGCGATGGTTAGCGTTATTGTCTCAGTGGACTTTGGAATCATCAAATGTACCAAGGGTGAAGAAGGAATTCTCGGTACCTTAGGAGCCAGTATCACCCCCCGGTAAGAAGTCGAAGAACCCTGATCGAGGTTGCTCCTCGGAAATAACCGCGAGAATCGATCTTTTCCCCCCGCCGGTCGTGGGCTCGGATGAGGACCTAATCGTCATAAGTTTCGACGGATCAGCGAGCGTAAAGAAAGGTGTCGGGGCGTATAGTGTGTTGTTGTGGAAATTATCGGCGTGGACTATCATATCTTCGGGTACAGATTATACTCCAGATATTCCAGTCAACGAAGCCGAATGCCGTGGTTTATTGCTAGGTTTGGATCTCATTCAAGGGCAAAAGCAAGGAAGGGTAATCATATGTGGAGATTCAAATTTGGTGATCCGGCAAATAGCCAGGAAGATCGACTGTAAGGCACCGCGAAGTTGTTGAATGATCGCGTTGTAAAAATCCGTCGAGAATGGCTGAATCATGACCTCTTGCACGTGTAGCACGACTGGAACAGGAATGCTGATCATCTTGCAACAATAGTTATGCGTGATCAGACCAGATCGGTGATCACGGACAACGCAGTGTTAGAGGAATTGATCGAAATCAAAAAGTTACCCAAGCTGGTTCACTCGGAAGATAAAGGAAAACCAGCACAAATATCGATCATGACGAGATCACGAACCAGATTGACACCTCGCAGGCCGGCTTCTCAAGAAAGTTTGATGGAAGAAAAAGTGCAGAAAATGTGGATCGAAAGGACCCTCAAGGCATAAAACGAAGAAAAGAGGATTTTGGATTTTATGCATTTTTGAGTGGTGGGTGACCTGGAGAAACTGATCCAAAACGAAGCGATGAATTATGTAAAAATTGCTTCCAATTATGAAACGGATGAAAACGATTTGCTTTTCTATTATTCTCATGCTGATCAAGCTGACGCGGATCCCGATCAATCAGTGAAATTGGTGATTCCGGAAATTTTGCTAGCCGATATTTTACACCACTATCATGTTAGTTTTAAGGGTGGTCAGCAAGGTATTGGCCGGACGTACCACAGAATCCGTAAACATTTTTACTGGATATGTCTATATCGGAGTGTCCAAACATTCGTTGGAACGTGTACAGATCGCGAAACCGGGAAGTGTATGCCGATCATTCGAGATAGATCGCCCAGAATATCCAGGCCACCTACCCTTCCCTGCCGAAATCATTCAAGGGCAATACTGAACTGCTGATCTGGACCGAATTATTTACCCGACTGGTGATCGCAAACTTGGGTCTACTCGAACAGCCCAGCAGGTCACCCGCAGCGAACAGCAAAGCTGGTCGGATTGTACAGACGCTAACCAGAGCTATTAAGATGTATGTCGCTGATTCTGCTTAACAAGATTGGGAGAATATGCAGAGAGACTGATATTTGCTTTAAATTGTTCTTTCGATCTGGGCAGATACCACCTTTTATTTGGCGTATGATTGGAACTCTCGATCTACCATCGAATCGGCGATTCCCGTCGGATGTACCAGAGGTCGGGATTGCGAGGCCCATCGGTGGCGTATGAGACTGCAGCGCCATTACCAGCACGCGCGGAACAAGTCAATGAACGACTCCGGAGAGCGATCCAAGAAAGAGCTGATCGGAATAACGATCGGGCTGATTCCCATAATATTGAACCGGGATCAAGGGTTGGGCTTTACCTGGATCGGGTGAAAGAAGTATATGCCAGGAGTTAGTGCTCATGTGGCACGGACCGTTCCGTGTTTCTGAGCGGATTGGTTGATTACCGCAGGCATCGATTACGGAGTATTTCCGATCGTCCATTTGTCGAAATTGAAGCTGGCCAGGGAATCCCTGATCGTCCAAAAACCAGGTTATCACTAGAAGATCAGCCAAGTTTTACTTCGACGAGGCTCTTTTACCTAAAGATAGTTAGGAGAGAGTGCCGGATCAAGATGAAAACAAAGTTGAGAAGATTCTAGAAACCTGATCGGGCAAAAGGACCCGATTTGGTCGATCCCATCGCGATTTTTTGGTCCAGTGGAAAGGTTATGACGATCCAACATAGATGGATGAACGAGATCTCAGCTCTGGAGCTTTAGTAAGAGAATTCGAACATGATCGGGTGAGACGGAACCAATTCGGAGCTATGCAAACTCATGAAGAAGGAAACAAGGAATGCTAGTAGTCTGGATCGGCATATCTCTACGGATCAGCTAATAGAACCGGTCTGAATAAAGTAAAATCAAGTAAAGTTAGCTGGTTTGAAGTTGACGAACATATATATTTCATGGCAATTACATTTATATACATGTGGAACAATCAAATGGGAAAAATGAAGACTAGATCCGGAACCTGGAGATATGGCCACGAATATGGAACACAAGAAATACAAAAAGGTTATCGCGATATATTAATGAATAAAAAGAGAACCGAGGTGACGCTGGTTATCGCGATACTTATAGACCATACTTCGCACGTAGACGAGAAAACTGAAACCCCGGATGATCCATAGGATTTAGGCGATACTGATTTCGCCAGGGATCTTGGTGATCCACGAAGGTCAAAGCATCTTGCAACGAGCCGATCGGTGTCAGATGTCCGAAACCGGGATACCAATCTCCAGCGTCCGGCGTAACCCCTCCCGCTTCTACTCGACGAATAGGCAAGTGCAACACTGAAGGAAATAGGAAACCACCCTAGTAGGATGAAACAGTTGATGGGTGGGACAGGCTGATCGAGCATACGACGAAAAGGTAGTGGACAACGGGTGCTCATGATATGAAGGAATAAGCCAAGCACAGTTACTACGCCCGGTCCCAGACACTAACGGAACAGCGACGATCACGATCGCGATCGGGATAGCGTCTATTAAGTGGGTTCACGTGGATGTACGACAAGATCGGCAGAGACAAGTTAAGATACCGCAGCAATGGTGACGTGGCACATCAGAGACAGTTATCGGGGCGAACTATAAACAGTGCAGATGTTGAAGGTGAATTTGATACGAAGTTCCGGCCCGATCGGCCAAGCCGACTGATTATGCCCCAAAATACGAAGATCAGATGTAGAATGGAATGGGGCATGAGGAATGGCGAGTCGTGCGAGTAATGTCAAGTCAAGGCAAGTGATGATGACCGATGGATTTGTCCAGGAATGACGTGAGAAAGCCCGATCAGGCTCGATCGGCTGAAATCGGTGCGATATGGCTACCCCGACAGGGGATGAAGGTCAGGAGTATGG
Source organism: Sclerospora graminicola (assembly GCA_001887855.2). Classification (NCBI taxonomy): domain Eukaryota; phylum Oomycota; class Peronosporomycetes; order Peronosporales; family Peronosporaceae; genus Sclerospora; species Sclerospora graminicola. The sequence continues at coordinate 9,647 of MIQA02019527.1, forward strand.
CTGAGCGGGCGAACAGAGTCGTTGTGATGGTGACCCAGAGAGTTTCCGAAGTAATCAAGGGCTGATCGCCCTGATCACTGCCGGTCATTCGGCTGATTGCTATGCCGATCATGATCGGGGCTGATCAGCCTCAAACCGGCGTCCAGAGGTGAAGTAAGGTGAAGTTCTCAGTTAAGTCGGGCCGGATATGGAGTGAACAAGTGTCAGAAGGGCAGATCTCAAGTGTTTCCAAGTTGTTTATCGGAGATCGGGATGGTTGAAGATCGTTATAGAAGTCTGGTCGTGATCAGGGCAGAAGTGGTACAGATCAGCTTGAAGGTGCAGCTAGGATGGGCAAGGTGGTGCTATGCAACCGTGCGACGAAGTGAATAGGTTCGAAGTATAAATCAGGCATGAGTTGGTGTATGGTACACTAGGTATAGGACATTGCATATATAAAAACAGGTTTTGATTTCCCCCTAAGCAAAGAGTCGCTCCGCCACGTGTCGCGGTCATTGGGAGCACAGGGTTAACTAGTCCCCTCTTGCTCAACTAATTCCCGGTTAAGACGCGCTTAGACGCATTTTGGCTTACCGGAAGACCCCCGACGGGTTTGTTTAGGTGATCAAACCTCACCCCCAACGCGCACGTGTTTAGAACACGTTAATAATATTGGAAAAGGTTTTGCGGAGATAACGTTTGTGGATTACTGTGGAAGATCGTGGATTGATCGCGCTTTCTTGGTTTCGTATTATCTCTCTCTCATTGGATGGCCTGATCAGACGAACTTTCCTGATCAGTGCCTAGATACTGACTAAGTATCGACCCCAACCCGTTCTTCGGTGAAGATTTCCACCCGAGGACACCCCCCGTCTCGGGAAGGTCATCTCCTCCGACCTGATCAAGATCATCGTTTTCGTCACCGAGTCCACCTAAGTGAGTGTAACCACCCCCGATCAACGGGTACACAAGGTGAGATGAAGTTAAACATAGATCCTGACGAGCATGAAGACCGGCCAGATGACCGGGAGGATCAGATCAGTCATCACAGTGGTGATTCATCTGATTCCAATGCTGATCAGGATCGACGGAGTACCCCCTCCGATAGTTGGTCGTCCGGGCCAGTGGGTATCCGGATTCCACCCAAGACTTCGGTCATGGATTTGGAAATCGGCTCCACCACAAGATTGTGTTGACATCAGAGACCACGCATACTCATCACGAGATACGCGCTGAATCCGTAAAGAAAAAATGACTACTTGTGGGATTCTGTCGTATTTCCTCGCGCCGAGGCTGGTCGCTCGTTCTTCCCGTATCAATGGAATTCCTGCCCAGTTGAAAAAACCGAAAAATGTTGCTGCCCTTGACAATAGACCGTGATGAGGGACTCTCGCTATGTCGATGGTAAGTGTCAGAAGTTGACTAGGAGTCATTCCACGTCATGCTTCAGACTTTGACATTGTAGGCCTGTTGAGCAGAGGCGGTAAATGTTTCTCCACATATCCAATTAACTCTCGAGTTTGAATAGGATCATTTCCTAACGCCTGCCCCATATCCTCATGCAGTTGAGCTGACTGGCGTTGAAGTGTCCGGGTTTGAAAGGATTGTGGCTTGTGCCGCACTCTAGGTGAAATTATTGGTGTAATATCATCAAATGAGAATACTCGCGAAGCCATCCATGCCTGCTTGTAAATATCATCTATTGAAATTAACCATTTGACTGACTCTTTAAGGCGTTATGCCATAATGGCAATTGACATCGCTAACAGCCGACTCCTCCGGCCTATTTAGGAGTGTAGATGAGGGTGGGAAAAATCTTGTGTATGGTGGCATCATTCGCGTTAGTTGCTTTTCTCCAAATAATTTTTTTTGTAATTGTATCATATTTTTCAGTACATCCCCAGGGTTGAAATATCTAGCTGAAAAACCATATCGACGAAATAACGATTGTGTTGAATAATGCTACTCGGTCCACCATCGAAAGTTTGCATTGTGTAGCCGTTGTGGTAAAGCGATCTGGAAAAATGTTGAGATTGAGGTGGACCACACATGGCCGTTGATTGGTGACGATGGAACACCCATCAACGTGAGACAGTTTATGGGTGGGACAGGCTGATCGAGCATACGACCAAAAGGTAGTGGACAACAGGTGCTCATGATATGAAGGAATGAGCCAAGCACAGTTACTAGGCCCGGTCCCAGATACTAACGGAACAGCGAAGATCACGATCGCGATCGGGATAACGTTTATTAAGTGGAGTTCACGTGGATGTATGACAAGATCGGCAGAGACAAGTGAAGATACCGCAGCAACGATGACGTGGCACGTCAGAGACAGTTATCAGGCCGAACTATGAACAGTGCAGATGTTGAAGGTGATTTGATACGAAGTTCCGGCCCGATCGGCCAAGCCAACCGATTATGCCCCAAAATACGAAGATCAGATGTGGAATGGAATGGGGCATGTGGAATGGCGAGTCGTGCAAGTGATGTCAAGTCAAGGCAAGTGATAATGACCGATGGATTTGTCCAGGGATGACGTGAGAAGGCCAGATCAGGCCCGATCGGCTGAAATCGATGTGATATGGTTACCCCGACAGGGGATGGAGGTCCGGAGTATGGCTGAGCGGGCGAATAAAGTCGTCGTGATGGTGACCGAGAGAGTTTTCGAGGTGATCTAGGGCTGATCGCCCTGAATACTACCCGATAACTCGGCTAATCGCTATGCCGGGGCTGATCAGCCTCAAACCGGCGTCCAGACGCCAAGGCAGGTGAAGTCTTCAGTTAAGTCGGGCTGGATATGAAGTGAACAAGTGTCAGAAGGGAAGATATCAAGTGGTTTCCAAGTTGTTTATCGAAGATCGGGATGGTTTGAAGATCGT
>MIQA02019529.1:0-10140 GCA_001887855.2 Sclerospora graminicola
TGGGTGTTCGCGTCTCAGGAAGATTTTCTGAGAGCGACTACACCACAATGGTGCGCGTGCCCGGATCTCGTGGTGACCCTGGATATCACCGCGAGTCCCTAGCGGGCGAAAGACCTAAACCTGTCAAATTTGTTGACGATGTTGTGTCGGGTGCATTGGGGGAAGGCATATCGCCCCCAAAGCTGCTGAAGATGGAAGGATGCGATGGTCGCCTCGGATTGGGGGAGTTCGAGGTTGACATTAAAGAAGAAGTTACTCCCCTAGAGGCTCCGCCGGGGGTGGATTACGGTACTACTTACAGTGCCGGCCGCTACACGGATGGAGCCGGATCGGACTATGGTGCAAGTCGCCATAGTCCGAGGAAGGATCATGGTTCCGACCATGATCCTAACGAACCAATGCATATTTTGGATATAAAAGAAAAAATAAAGGAAGAAAAAGCGGAAGTCGGATACGACCGGAGTGGGAAGCCGGCCGGATCGGGACCAAGTCGCGATCTGGCCCCCCTACCCCTAAAGAAACCGGTTTGGCAGGAATTGGATTATCCGACCCACAAAGATAAACCGCGTTTCGAAGAGGGAGAAGAGAAGCAGGACGGCTTATCGACGGATATAGATTTGGAGCGTGCTTTCCATCTTCACGAGTTGGGGCAATTCTTGCGGACAGATAAGGTGCTGAAAATAACACGGCCGAAGATCATAGGCGGATTGAAAGGTCCCGTCTCTCCCCCAACTCTCTCAGACGGCCACGTGACCCTCATTAGAGGACTATTCGACCAACTCAAACAAGCCGGCATCAACACCGGCGTGTTTGATCCGAACGAGTTGTTTGATCTGAAGATGGACAAGTTGAGGGAGGCGTCCAGCGCCCTGCACGACCACTTGGTACCGCTAGTGGGTTGCTCGCCGCCGTCGAAGAAGATGACAGCTACGACTGGAGTGGCACCGTCCACGCCGCCGGCAACAAGCAAACCGGCCGGGATCCACTCAGGCTCTTCGCAGTACGAGTCTGCCCCTTCGGAAGCGGACTCATCTGATTCATCGGTGGGTATCACCCGCATGACGCTTGGCCCAAGGGGAGCAGCGCGTGTGGCGACGGCCATGAGGCTTGGAGGACGTGAGGATCCGGGTACGCCCGAGCGGAAGAACGCCAGCCAGTACAGCGTACAGGCCTGGCGGACGGCGACGGCGGATCCAGAACCGAAGGAGGAAGACGAAGACGCGGATGGGCGGATCAAAAAGGAATGTCGATCCGGCAGCCCGGCCGCCCCCCAAGTCGCCCCTCAAGCCGACCCCCAGGAGAGCCTTCAAGTGCCGGATCACCTGCATAACATGTTTTCGGCGATGATGGAACGATACTTGGAAGAGCAGCGTCGGCTGAGTGCCAGCCGCGGCAGTCCGAAGTCACCGGACCAGCCGGCTCGTCGTGGGAGTCAGGCGTCCGAGCCAGTCCAGTACTATGCGAGGGAGCCGAGTGACGAAGACATGGAGTCGGTGCAGTCCAAGCAGAGTGAACCCCATGCCGCCCCGCCGAGCCGCCAGACAGGCCGACGGACCGGACGTCGGCCAACGAATAGGAAGCTGTCTCTCAGCGATGTGGATATGGAATCCGTCAAGTCGGCCAAGTACCATTACGATCCGGATGACTTGGATCTGGGAATGGCCCGCCGAGCCCATATGGCCTCGGCCCAAGCGTTTGACGCGGATTCGGGAGCGATCACGAGGGTGCGAATGTCGGCCACGTCCGAGCTGAAAGACTTCACCGGACGCGACACGGACGAGGTCCAAGCCCGAGGATGGCTGAGCAAGACGAAGTCGGCATTTCTCAGAGACCGGACGTCGGACTATGAGAAATGCCTGATCTTTGGGGATTTGATGAAAGGTCCAGCGAAAAACTGGATCCAGCAGCTCAGCCGGGAAATCCGAGGATACTGGAGGGGATTGGCCGGTGCGTTCGAGGAACAATACTGTGGATCTGGAACATCGGCGGCGCGGCAATATTTCCACACCAAGAAGCGGGCGGATGAGACCCCCCTGGAGTATCTCCATCGCTTAAATGTCGCTGGCATGAGGGCGGATATCCCCGTTAAAGAAGATGCCAGCCGGTCGGAAGCCGCCCGTGAACATGTGCAACATTTCATCAGCACGTTGGACGATCGGGAGTTGGCAGACCAGCTGGCGTTACTGCGGTTGAAGAATACCACGGAGCTGGAATTGACGTTGCGCACCTACCTAAGAGCGAAGAAGCGAGGCCCCAAGGCGGCAGTTGGAACTGGCCGTTTCAAGTCCCGATTTAACGCGGATCAAGGAGGCCGGCCGCCATCTACCAGGACCGCCCGAGCCGTCCGCATGGTCGCCCGAGAGTCAGACGCGACCAGCTCGGAAGAAGAGTATCAGCGATCCGGGGGCGAGTCTGAGGAGGAACAGTATCGGTACCTTTTCTCGGCAGAAGCCAGTCAGCCGTCCAGGCTGCCAGCCGGGTCCGGTCAGTCGAAGGGTTTTCCGGCTCGAACTGACCAGGATTACCCCAGGCGCAAGTGCACCCACTGTGGGTCCATCAAGCATGACGACCGGAGCTGTTGGAAGCAGCTGACGTGCAAGAAGTGCGAGAGGAAGGGACATCCGGCGGAACACTGCCTGTTCACGTGTAAGACTTGCGGGGAGGTGCATGAGGCGGGACTGTGCCCAATTGAAGAATTCTACAACCAGATGAAGAAGTGGTACGTCCCGACCAAGCATGCTGGAATGCTGCCGCCCGGAGTGGAAAAGATGTTAAACTAGATCGCTCGCCAGGTTGGAATCTGGTCCGAGCCGAGCGGTCTAGTGTTAGTATCTATGCATATGTCGGTAAAGAGGATAATCAAGAAGCAAAGCAAAGGATAACCGACAATACATGTAAGTTTGACGATTACGTCATCCGGTCCCCGGCCGGGACGGCTGACCCCTTCCTGGTGAGCAGTATACGGACGGATGAGTATTCCCGGTCTGAAGTGCGAATGGAATTAAACCTGTTACCTGGCGAGTCGCGAGGTTATTGGAAATATCATTCGCCGGATAAATGGTTCAAGCAGGCCAAGGCGGATGGAAAAATCAATAACCAGAAAGCTACCATGCTGTTCGACTCTGGCGCAGAAGTGTCTATCGTGGACACCACCTTTGCTCGTAAGGTGGGGTGTGAGATAGACGAAACGAAGCGGCAGGAATGTATCGGCATTGGAGAAAGCTCATACATGACCCAAGGAAGGACAAGAGTCAAGATTACGTTAGCTGGGTCTTTGGTATATTATTTTACCGCCTGGGTAGGCAAGCTGGCCGGGCAGGATGCAATTTTGGGCATGGACTTTATGGTCCCGGCCGGCATACGGCTGGACTTATCGCACGGAACATTGACGTTGCCAGACGAGGTACAGATCCAGCTGGCCGGCCGGCGGCCCTTATATGGCGCCCATGTCCAGTTCCTCAAGCTAGGTCAGCTTGTAACGGTGCCAGTTGGAAAAGCGGTGGAAGTAATGTTACGACTACACGACCGGCGGAGTAAGTTATGGCTGACAAGGGGCGAGTGCTGGGTACCATCGTTTGTTAAAGGGGGTGATCATCTCAACTCTATAAGCGTGACCAACATCTCTGAAAAACCCCTCACCTTGCATGAAGATGTGATTATTGGAATGTGGCTGGCCGAGGACAAAGTGCCCCGCCGGCCGGGCTATGTCACTATTGGCTCAAGACGCTATATCGAGTGGCAAAACCTGGCTTTTCAGGCAACCACCGATCTGGTCAGCGAAGAGAAAGAATTAGAAGAGGACCAGACTCCGATGGTGGATAAACCCGAGTACCGGACCCCTTCTAAAATATTGACGCGGAGCCGGCCGTCGCCGGATCCGGCTGAACGTATTGGCCGAGACTATGCCCCGATCGCGGAACTGGTTTTGCCCACCCAGAGGAAGACGGACGAACGACAGAATCGGGAGGAAGGACAAAGCGGAGTTACATATGAGGACAACCCCGATGGCGGATGGTGTGATGACCAAGGTGAAGGCGGATCGACCCAGCCGGCCGATCGAAATTCGGAAATAGCCGAAGGCGGATCGACCCCGGCCGATCAAGATCCCGAAGTAGTCGAAGCTGACCAAGTCTGCATTCATGAAGGGGGCGAGCTATATGTTGAAGGCATGGAGGATCAGATGGCGGTGCTACCTGAGGTAACCCCCTGCCCCCCAGCAGTCACTATCGACGATCTACAAGTGGGAGACCCGGATGTGAACACCCCAGAAGAGATCAGCAGATTGAAGGATATTATATGGAAAAGACGACATCTGCTGATCGGACCAGGGAACGCACTTCCTCCGGCCGCCCATGGGGCGGTATGTGATATTGATGTGGGAGGCGCCAAGCCGGTCGCACAGAGATGCCGAAGAGTCGCCCCCCAGTATCGGGAAAAGCTGTCAGAGCTTATCAAGGGTTTGCTGGCCACCAAGATAATTCAGCCGTCCACCTCGCCATGGGCCTCGCCCATTGTAATTATTATTAAGAAGAATGGGGTGGATATAAGGTTGTGCATTGACTACCGGCTGGTGAACCGGCTGACTAAGCTGATGATTTACCCGATGCCGCTGATAAACGACCTGCTGGAGGACCTGGATAAAGTTTTGTGGTATTGCTCATTGGACATGGCCAGTGGATTCTGGGTGGTCTCTATGACCGACCGTGCACGGGAGATCTCTGCGTTCGTGACGCCCTTCGGGTTGTTCGAGTGGAACCGGATGCCGTTCGGCCTCAAGAATGCTCCGCAGATTTATCAACGGCTGAAAGATAACGCGCTGTATGGACACTTCAAGATCAAGGCGGATCAAGATCCGGCTCTGGTCGGAGATGTGTTCACCGAAGGTGACCCGGACCCCGACCCGAAACCTTCAGTTTTGGGGCGGCGGTCTTACATTGATGACATTCTCGTTACGGCAACTACCTGGGATTTACTGTGTGACAAAGTGGAGAATTTGATGATTACGTGTGAAAAGTGGAATCTTTCGATTAGTGTGGTTAAGAGTTTCTGGGGAAAGACTAAGGTGACCTATTTGGGCCATCAAGTTTCGATTGCCGGATTGGAGGCTAATCCAAAGGATTTGGAGTCCTTGAGTAATCTGCCTTTCCCGCAATCCCTAAATGCTATGCAATCCTTTTTGGGCAGCCTGAATTATTACAGTCGGTTCATCGAGGATTTCGCAGTCTATGCGGCGGTTTTGTATAAATTACGGGAGGTGGATTACCATAAGTTGAGAGAGCAGGGTAGGCAAGCGGAGACGCGAGCCGGGCTGGCAATATCAGCCAATGGGGTGCCTCCCTTGTCAGCTATTTCGGCCATTGAGAAGGCGCCTTTTTTTGCCCCGACAGGCGGCCGGCCACCGGATTCCTGTGCGGCCGACCCGGACGACCACATGACCCGGGCGATGGTGGCCTTTGGTATGTTAAAGGCGAAGATGGCGACCACACCGGTCCTGAAACATTTCGATGTTAATAAGACTCCGGTGGTCATCATCTACGCTAACAAGTGGGCCATCTCAGCCGCTCTCGTGCAAGATCATGACGGAGTGTACTGTCCCGTGACATTCACCAGCCGGACCCTGAAGGCTAATGAAGTCAATTACGGATTGGTGGATAAAGAAGTTTTGGCTCTATTACGGATCTTGGATGTGTGTTATACTATGCTGGTGTCTCGGCCTATCAAAGTACTATCTAGACGGTCGACCCTATCATGGCTCCTGACGGCGAATGGAATTGACGGCCGGCTGGGTAGATGGGCGGCTCTGCTGTCTCAGTGGTCCCTCGAAGTGATTAAGTGTACTAAGGGAGAAGAGGAAATACTGGGCACACTGGCTGCCAGCATTACCCCCAGGGCAGAAGTGGAGGAAGCACTGATAGCGATCGCGCCTCGGAAGCAGCCTCGACAAACTATCGTATTACCGCCGCCAACAGTGGGACCCACGGAGGAACTAATGGTTTTGAGTTTTGACGGGTCGGCGAGTGTAAAGAAGGGAGTCGGGGCCTATAGTGCTATTGTGTGGAAGTTGCCCGAATGGAAAGTGGTCACGGCCGCCTCGGATTTCACGCCGGCCATAACTGTTAACGAAGCGGAGTACAGAGGGCTTTTACTTTGCCTAGATCTGCTGGCCGGTCGGACACAGGGGCGGATCATCATATGTGGTGATTCCAATCTGGTGATCCGGCAAATCACAGGAGAGATAGATTGCAAGGCGCCCCGGCTGAGATTGTTGAATGATCGGGTTATGTCCGCCTTGCGGAGATGGCCGGAGCACGAACTGTTACACGTCAAACGAGAGTGGAACAACAGCGCAGACCATCTGGCCACCTTGGCCATGCGAGATCAGATCGGTCTCACCGTTTCAGATCCAGGATTGTTGGACGGATTGGCGGAGATGAACAAGCTATCGGAGATAATCAAACCGGCTGCTAAAGAGGAGAACCATTCGTCCGGATCCAGCCGTCCCGTAGAAGAGGGATATGGCGACCGTGACTGGGAACAGGGCGTTCACACCCGACTGGACCAAGAGATGTACTGTGGCAATAAAAGGTCCCTCTAGGCGGACCCCAAGCCGGCTGGACAAGACTAACCACGGTTAGTAGCCAAAAGTAAATGTTTGGAGTGGGAACGAAAGAAGCACGGATGGATATATTGAAAGAGAAACGAAGGAAATAAAAGAATTAAAGTAAGCCCGATTGCTCATCCCTGCGGACGACTGTACTTGCCGTGGAGCCGAGTCACTCGAAGTCCAGGGTGGTCGGAGGGCCGTTTGCGGTACTGATTGCGCCAAGGAACTTGCTGGTCAATGGCCTCCAGAGATTCGGAAAGGGAGGTAGTCTGACCCCGCGCACCCAGGCCTGGGTACCACGTCCCTCCCTCCGCTGCATTTCCGCACCTACGGTCCGGTAGATGGAGCATGAACGGGAAGAGAAACAGATCCAAAACGCAGTTACCATCCCGGATACCCTCCATGATAAACGTACATAAACGGACCCACGCCTCGGAAGCTCGCCCCCGACGATTCTTCCGGGCAAGGGAATACGTGCGGAGAGATTCGTCCCCTCGCTTGTCCTCTGCAGAGATGTACAGGAAGTGGGTAGACTCCCAGATGGCCCAAGCATGAGCCACAGCGAAATCCTGAAATCTCGCCTTGAATTCCGTAAACCATGGGCTGGACGGAAGTCCCATATCTGGCATCTTAGTGTTCAGGATTTTCCAAGGTTTGGTTTTCATGAGTGCGTCGATGGCGCCCGACCCCATCAGGTCGGGGCGCCCGGTCGCTAATGAAGGCGTCTTGCGGGATCGAGGGAACATCCAGAGAGGCGGACGGGATAGGGAGTGAGCGAGCTGAGAACTGGAGATATCAGCGAGACTTACATTTCTCAGCTGCTCGACTTGCCAAGGTAGGATGGCGGACCGATCCGCCCCACTGGGGAAGCGCCCGCCCGGTAACCACAGAAGCGGAAGTTTAGGAAAAGAGGGCGCAGGGGGTAGAGTGCTCCTCCGGATCTTGGGTTTGGCCGCCGGCCGGTTGGGTCGACGTTTGGGACGTGGCCCGGCCGAAGCTGATCGCCGGGTTTTGGCCGGAGTCTGGGAGAAAGGTGCTTCTGGATCGCTCAGGTCGGGAGGAGATAACCACTGATCAGGGATGTCCTCGTCGTTGTCTTCCACTTTCTCCTCGGCCGCTCCGTTGGAACTCGAGGTACGGGCGACCTGAGCGGCCGGGGTGTCAACAGTGCCAGGAGGCAAGGATAGATCAGACGGCTCATGTTCCCCGGAGCCAAAACCTGCCGGCGGCGGAGTTTGGAGATCGATAACCTGATCGAGTTCCAGTTGATCCATCGTTCGCCCACCGGAATTGGAGGGGCGGCGACGGGTATCCGCGCGAGAGCGGGATAACGCGACACATACTTGCTGGACATCGTAATCCTCGTCTTCTTCGTCATCATCATAGATGCACGAAGGGGAGGACGGCCCCAAGTCCGAGGAAGAATCAGACGGAGGGCGGATCCGGGTGCCGGATGGCGAAGCGGCTGCCGACCCGGATGGCGACGCGGCCGGATCGGAGTCCGAGTCCTCTTCGCAGCTAGAGGATGAACCAGGGGTGAGACCAGTTCTACCTGGTGAGAGAGAGGGAGATGCAGCAGCGGACCGCCTCGCGAACAAGCTGTCATCGCTTTCCGACCCGAGTTCTTCCTCGCCGTCCAACTTTCCCGGAGGACATTGGCGCGAGGGGGAGGATTCGCTCTTCTTCCTCCGTTTGGGCTGGTCAGCACCGGCTATGGCCGGACGTTTTAGGCCCCCCGATCCTACCGAGGTGGACGAGGAGTCTGAACCGGCTAGGGGGGATTTAGGGCTGGCAGGAAGTTTCTCAGGTTCTGACTCTGCTGTAGCGGGCAACTGGGATGATTTCGGCGGAGAAGTTTTCCACTGATCCACCATCCTCAAGACAGACAAGACGGATTCCCGTACATTAAGGGGAGCTTGCAAAAGAGGAGCGGCCTGGCTTCGAGTCGTTTCGAGCTGGTCTTGTAGTTAACACAACAAGGACCTAAAACGATCCTCTTTATCCAGCATGGTAGTGCAAACACGGTCCGCCCGAGCCAGTATGGCATGGGCGTCGAAATTTTCTCGACGGGCCTGGTAGAGCTCAGACCGCAACTCTTGTTGTCGGGAAGTAGTTTCCTGCAGCTGCTGCTCCAGATCCGAGATTTGGCGGAGGGCCTGAACGTGGGAGTCGCGCAGGTGGTTTCGGTTGTCCCGCACTTTATCTAAGTCGTGGGACACCTGGCGGAGTCGGGCACGAAGGTGCGAAAGTTCCCGGGACATGTCAGGGATCTTAGCGGACTGCTGCTTCAGCTGTTCCAGCTGTTGGACTGCGGAGCGACAAGGACATGGAGACTGTAAGCGACTGGTCACAACACAAGAGGAGAAGAGGCACTTACGCTGAAGCTTTGATCTGTGAACCAATTCCTGATTGGCAGTCCGGAGGGGCTCAACGACGTCTTCCAGCATGCGGAGACGGTTTCGCTCCTCCGTCAGGATGGCGACTTGGCCCTCGAGATCGGTCACCTGTTTCTGAAGATCACTTGTTCCCGGAGAAGGACTCCGAACGGCAGCTTCATCGGCCCGGCGGTTGGCAGCGGCGAGTTGTCGGACCAAGTCAGCCTGGATGTGCTCCAAGCTATCCACTTGGGCGGTCAACGCCTCCAGCCTTTTCTCCATCCCCGCCGCTTCGGAGATGGAGGCGGATGGCGCGGCGGCTCGTTGTAGAGCGTCCGTAAGCTGACCCACAATTGCCCTGAGGCGGACTACTTCGCCCTCCGCTTTTTGACGACTGAGTTTCAGCTCAGCGATTCGGGGGTCCATGCGGTCCAGCATCGCACAAGAAGTTTTGAAACTCTGAGACAGAACTTCATAGTCAGCCCGACAGGATTGAAGCTCCGCCCGAAGGGAAGAGACGGCGGCCTTCAATCCGTCCCGGTCGCCGCAAGCCTGGCCGTGAACGCGGAGCGCAGTTTCAGCGTCGGCGGTCAATAGCACCAGATCAGGAGTACGGGACGATTTCGGCGGTTTTGCGACTTCCACCCCGCTGGCGGGCGAGTCGTCGTCCACGAGAACGAGACGACAAACGTTGTCCTTGTCGATTTGCAAAACTGGAAATAAATCAAGATAAAGTCAACATCTGTGGACGTGCTTGCTAGCCGGTGAGGAGACCGGCCGGGTCCACGAAAATCATGATAAATTAGTGGAACGACGTACAAAAGCGAGGCATCGATAAGCAGGATCAGATCAATTGGGTTCGGGTGAGATCGTGCCCCAACCGTTGTGCGGCCGTGACGCGACTCAGGGGCGGCTGTGGTAAAGTGACTTATGAATTAATGTGAAGTACTTTCCAGAGGGCGCATTCTGATTGGCAGAAATACGGACCAAGGGCGTGGGAGCCGAGTAGCCGCCGCCGAGCATACCTACAAGCGGCCGGACGGCGCCAGGCTTGAAATCAGGCCGGACGAACGTGACAGAGAGCGTGGATAGTTGGGCTAGCGGGCTAAGCGGACGGGACGACCGCGGACGTTGGACGGCCGAGGGGCGGATTGGTGGCGG
>MIQA02019530.1:0-17532 GCA_001887855.2 Sclerospora graminicola
CATCCCTGCGGACGACTGTACTTGCCGTGGAGCCGAGTCACTCGAAGTCCAGGGTGGTCGGAGAGCCGTTTGCGGTACTGATTGCGCCAAGGATCTTGCTGGTCAATGGCCTCCAGAGATTCGGAAAAGGAGGTAGTCTGATCCCGCGCACCCAGGCCTGGGTACCACGTCCCTCCCTCCGCTGCATTTCCGCACCTACGGTTCGGTAGATGGAGCATGAACGGGAAGAGAAACAGGTCCAAGTCGCAGTTACCATCCCGGATACCCTCCATGATAAACGTACATAAACGGACCCACGCCTCGGAAGCTCGCCCCCGACGATTCTTCCGGGCAAGGGAATACGTGCGGAGAGATTCGTCCCCTCGCTTGTCCTCTGCAGAGATGTACAGGAAGTGGGTAGACTCCCAGATGGCCCAAGCATGAGCCACAGCGAAATCCTGAAATCTCGCCTTGAATTCCGTAAACCATGGGCTGGACGGAAGTCCCATATCTGGCATCTTAGTGTTCAGGATTTTCCAAGGTTTGGTCTTCATGAGTGCGTCGATGGCGCCCGACCCCATCAGGTCGGGGCGCCAGGTCGCTAATGAAGGCGTCTTGCGGGATCGAGGGAACATCCAGAGAGGCGGACGGGATAGGGAGTGAGCGAGCTGAGAACTGGAGATATCAGCGAGACTTACATTTCTCAGCTGCTCGACTTGCCAAGGTAGGATGGCGGACCGATCCGCCCCACCGGGGAAGTGCCCGCCCGGTAACCACAGAAGCGGAAGTTTAGGAAAAGAGGGCGCAGGGGGTAGAGTGCTCCGCCGGATCTTGGGTTTGGCCGCCGGCCGGTTGGGTCGACGTTTGGGACGTGGCCCGGCCGGAGCTGATCGCCGGGTTTTGGCCGGAGTCTGGGAGAGAAGTGCTTCTGGATCGCTCAGGTCGGGAGGAGATAACCACTGATCAGGGATGTCCTCGTCGTTGTCTTCCACTTTCTCCTCGGCCACTCCGTTGGAACTCGAGGTACGGGCGACCTGAGCGGCCGGAGTGTCGACAGTGCCGGGAGGCAAGGATAGATCAGACGGTTCATGTTCCCCGGAGCCAAAACCTGCCGGCGGCGGAGTTTGCAGATCGATAACCTGATCGAGTTCCAGTTGATCCGTCGTTCGCCCACCGGAACTGGAGGGGCGGCGACGGGTATCCGCGCAAGAGCGGGATAACGCGACACATACTTGCTGGAATCGTAATCCTCGTCTTCTTCGTCATCGTCATAGATGCACGAAGGGGAGGACGGCCCCGAGTCCGAGGAAGAATCAGACGGGGGGCGGATCCGGGTGCCGGATGGCGAAGCGGCTGCCGACCCGGATGGCGACGCGGCCGGATCGGAGTCCGAGTCCTCTTCGCAGCTAGAGGATGAACCAGGGGTGAGACCAGTTCTACCTGGTGAGAGAGAGGGAGATGCAGCAGCGGACCGCCTCGCGAACAAGCTGTCATCGCTTTCCGACCCGAGTTCTTCCTCGCCGTCCAACTTTCCCGGAGGACATTGGCGCGAGGGGGAGGATTCGCTCTTCTTCCTCCGTTTGGGCTGGTCAAGCAACGGCTATGGCCGGACGTTTTAGGCCCCCCGATCCTACCGAGGTGGACGAGGAGTCTGAACCGGCTAGGGGCGATTTAGGGCTGGCAGGAAGTTTCTCAGGTTCTGACTCTGCTGTAGCGGGCAACTGGGATGATTTCGGCGGAGAAGTTTTCCACTGATCCACCATCCTCAAGACAGACAAGACGGATTCCCGTACATTAAGGGGAGCTTGCAAAAGAGGAGCGGCCTGGCTTCGAGTCGTTTCGAGCTGGTCTTGTAGTTCACACAACAAGGACCTAAAACGATCCTCTTTATCCAGCATGGTAGTGCAAACACGGTCCGCCCGAGCCAGTATGGCATGGGCGTCGAAATTTTCTCGACGGGCCTGGTAGAGCTCAGACCGCAACTCTTGTTGTCGGGAAGTAGTTTCCTGCAGCTGCTGCTCCAGATCCGAGATTTGGCGGAGGGCCTGAACGTGGGAGTCGCGCAGGTGGTTTCGGTTGTCCCGCACTTTATCTAAGTCGTGGGACACCTGGCGGAGTCGGGCACGAAGGTGCGAAAGTTCTCGGGACATGTCAGGGATCTTAGCGGACTGCTGCTTCAGCTGTTCCAGCTGTTGGACTGTGGAGCGACAAGGACATGGAGACTGTAAGCGACTGGGTTACAACACAAGAGGAGAAGAGGCACTTACACTGAAGCTTTGATCTGTGAACCAATTCCTGATTGGCAGTCCGGAGGGGCTCAACGACGTCTTCCAGCATGCGGAGACGGTTTCGCTCTTCCGTCAGGATGGCGACTTGGCCCTCGAGATCGGTCACCTGTTTCTGAAGATCACTTGTTCCCGGAGAAGGACTCCGAACGGCAGCTTCATCGGCCCGGCGGTTGGCAGCGGCGAGTTGTCGGACCAAGTCAGCCTGGATGTGCTCCAAGCTATCCACTTGGGCGGTCAACGCCTCCAGCCTTTTCTCCATCCCCGCCGCTTCGGAGATGGAGGCGGATGGCGCGGCGGCTCGTTGTAGGGCGTCCGTAAGCTGACCCACAATTGCCCTGAGGCGGGTTACTTCGTCCTCTGCGTGTTGACGACTGAGTTTCAGCTCAGCGATCCGGGGGTCCACGCGGTCCAGCATCGCACAAAAGGTTTTGAATCTCTGCGACAGAACGTCATAGTCAGCCCGACAGGATTGAAGCTCCGCCCGAAGGGAAGAGACGGCAGCCTTCAATCCGTCCCGGTCGCCGCAAGCCTGGTCGTGAACGCGGAGCGCAGTCTCAGCGTCGGCGGTCGATAGCACCAGATCAGGAGTACGGGACGATTTCGGCGGTTTTGCGACTTCCACCCCGCTGGCGGGCGAGTCGTCGTCCACGAGAACGAGACGACAAACGTTGTCCTTGTCGATTTGCAAAACTGGAAATAAATCAAGATAAAGTCAACATCTGTGGACGTGCTTGCTAGCCGGTGAGGAGACCGACCGGGTTCACGAAAATCATTATAAATTAGTGGAACGACGTACCAAAGCGAGGCATGGATAAGCAGGATCAGATCAATTGGGTTCGGGTGAGATCGTGCCTCAACCGTTGTGCGGCCGTGACGCGACTCAGGGGCGGCTGTGGTAAAGTGACTTATGAATTAATGTGAAGTACTTTCCAGAGGGCGCATTCTGATTGGCAGAAATACGGACCAAGGGCGTGGGCGCCGGATAGCCGCCGCCGAGCATACCTACAAGCGGCCGGACGGCGCCAGGGTTGAAATCAGGCCGGACGAACGTGATAGAAGGCATGGACAGTTGGGCTAGCGGGCTAAGCGGACGGGACGACCGCGGACGTTGGACGGCCGAGGGGCGGATTGGTGGCAGATTGTTTGGAAGGTATAAGTGAAAGGAGCCTGAAGGAAGACGAGTGTTCTAGTGGATGAAGGAGGCACCCGGATCGGATGAGAAGCCGCCGAGGAAGAGCTAGCGCCCACGGCTGAGTGGCTCGGATGGATGGCCATCCTGCCGAGCCAGCCGGGTACAATGTACCAGCCGGACTGGTACCAGCTGGGTTCGGGGTACCGGCTGGGTTGGTACCATCTGGGGTTGGTGTACCGGCCAGGCGGTACACAAAAATCGGAGTTAACCGGGCTACTTCGGGTAAGGCATACGACTGGTCAGCCGGGCTATTTGGGGTAGGTCACACAAAAGAATGTATTGGATATAGGATAAATCAGTATACGTTTCGCTTTCTTAGACATAAGTCGCTGTCATTGGTTCACAGCAGAGGGCTAACAAGGTCCCCTCTTGCTGTTATTGGTTTGCCCGGGGAAGGTTAAGCAAACCCACCGGAAGTCCCCTGACCGGGAGTCGCGGCGTCTTCGTATACTCGCCTCAATTCGCCCGTGTTTTGAACACGGTATTAAGTATTGGGAAGTGTTGACATTTGGCCTTCTGTGAAAGAGTGTGGAGTCATATCTGGCTTTCCCTTTGCATACACATTTGGATTCGCCCTTCATTGTTATTGGTTTAGCTGGCCGATTGATTATTCTCGGTCCAGCCGGCACTATACAAAGTTCAAGTATATTATTGGTTTAGCTAGCCGATTGATTATTCTCGGTCCAGCCGGCACTATACAAAGTTCAAGTATATTGCCCGACGAGCTCCCCGGTGACGATTTCCGCCCAGGAGCTACCCCTAGTCCTAACCCTCATCTCCCTATTCGACGGATTTACACTTTTCGCCCTAGGGTCCACCAGGAGAGCAAATCACCCAGTACTGACGGGTACACAAGGTGAGCTTTCAACATGCAACATCCGAGTAGTCACGATCAAGCGGATGGAAGTGACCGATCCAGCCGGCCGGATGCCGGATCGGTCATGGCTCGGATGGACGGAGTACCCCCTCCGATAGTCAGTCGTCTGGGACCCCCGTGGGTGTTCGCGTCCCAGGTAGATTTTCTGAGAGCGACTACACCACATCTGCTTCCTTCGGATTTCAGCTGCCATAAGTTGCTCTCTTAGTTGTTCTTCTGCATCACTTTCCACATCGGGCTCTTGTTGCTGTTGGTCTGCTCCTGCATCTTGATACCACAGATCATCATAGTGTTGCTGCTCTTTCTTCTTATTATTGCGCTTCTTGACAGGCTCCGCATCGCCAATAGTTGTAGTAGTTGCTGCTGATAATGAAGACCCACCACCAGAACTGTTAGGAATGTAAAAATTGGCTCCACCACAAATTGGAACAAAACTTGCCACGAATACTTGGTAAGCGAGGAATGTGCTCGGATAATGAGTCCAGTATATGTTCACAGCTAATATACAGCTCCAATACCTGTTGAACGATTTCGTCATACCCGGTGAGCTTGATTTGTTCGACCACCCACGGCTTGACAAGATCTGATTGATGTTCCAAACCAGTTAAAATAGGCGACGCAGCGTACTTTTCACGGAGACTGATGGTCAACGTATCAATTTAAGGGGCAGAACAATGTTTCTTACGTTTTAGACATATTTAATCTATGTTATTGGTCAGCGCAGTATTTCTTTGCTCACATGTCACCAACAAAGGATAATTTTCGTGGAATAAGCCAGGATTCCTACCGGCCCGAACGACCAATTATCGACAGGAAAACTCCGCGAATCCTGCTCGATGTCTTGATCGAACAGATCACCGCTAGACCAAACGACCCGATCATCCCGGTCTTCTGACCGGTCATTGTGAGCGACCGATTACATACGTTCCATCTCACCTTGTGTATCCATTGAATCACGGTGGTTACACTCCCAAGGTGGACTCTAGAAAAAAGTAACCTTCCGGAACAGGTCGAGGAAAATTTCTTCTTCAAGACGAGGTTGTTCTCCGGAAGGAATCTATACTTAGCGACGGATTAAAGTACAAAATATGGTATAGGACATGATCGGAAAGTTTTGACCGACCGGATCAACCAATAACGAGAGATAACCAATAACCCTTAAGAGATACGTAACTTTCACGATATAATCACGGTCTTCCATATTAAATCCACAGTTATTTACACAAACTCTTTCAATTAATTAACCGGTTCAAAACACGTGGGCGTGAGGGGTTAGGATAGAATAAAATGCCGTCGGAGACTTCCGAAGAACCACAATGCGTCTGTGCGCGTCTCAAAGGAGCCTTAGCTAAGCTACAGGACCTGCGGCGCAAGTCCAGGAAGGGGCGGGAAGGTTTGGACGCCCCCCAAAAAATTAAGTGCGAATGGGTGGATCGATGAAGATACCAAAAATGATGATGCAGAACTTCTTAGGGGCAGATTTTTACAGGTTTGGGTGCAGGTTTAAAGCAGTGAGCTGACCTATGTATTGAAGCCCTTGAAGTAGTGCAATTGTCATCTGGTTTCGTGTGGACGGTGTGCCTGAAAAATTATATAAATTCAGTGAACACTTGGGAGGTATTGCAGCGAGTTATTTCCGCGCAAACATCACAATATGGTGGGCGATCTCACAGGAAGTTCCACGCTTTTAAAGTGAACATTTCTCACCAACAAGCTGCCGAAAAGGATCCAAGAAGCTGGACGTAGCATTTTTTTGTATGCTACAATTGCGGGGTAGATGGACAGATACAGAGCCATTCCAGGGATGGCAAAAAACGGGAAACCAGAGCCCGTTTGAGAAGCGCCCTGGCGTCAGGAATGGCAAAAACATTGTGTTTCTCCACAACTGAAGAGTCTGGAAGTTTCGAGCATGGCTCTACGGGGGAATCACTGTCCAATGAGAATTTATGGATTGTAGACAGTGGCTCTAGTGCCTGATAAAAGTTTGCTGGAAGACGCAAAAAATTCCAGCAAAGTGATAAGCTCATTTTGACAGATGGTGGCAGTTCACGCGTAACAAAGGTCGGGGATGTAACGCTTTCGAGTACAGACGCGAGTCACAGCAAAATCGTGCTTACAGAGGTGTATTACGCCCCAGAGTTGTAAAAAAATGATTTCGCTGGAATGTTTGCGTGAGAGAGGCTGCATCTTGAAAGATAGGGCGACAATGATGGAAATGACCTATGGAGATGAAGTGCTTTCAAAGTCAAAGTGGTGAGTGCAGTGTTTACGGCAACCTGAAACACGGAAAACAAATTTTAAAATGCGAAGAATTTCGATGACATGGTGATGGGTGCTGTTGCGAACGAGCCTGGTTTTACTGCAGAAATCACGTTTTGGGAACGGATGGAGGTACTGAGTACCGAAATGTGGAATCGTTTTGTAAGAGGACCGGGGTACGACGCCGGATCATGAACCCCGGAAACACGGCTTCGAACGGGAAGGCGGAGAGGATGAACCGGACCATTTTTAATATGGTCCGGTGCTCATGGAAATGCCAACTGGACATAAAGAAAACAAACAAGTGCAAATTAGTCAAGGCTATCTATGGATTAAAGCAAGCCCCTAACGTATGGAATCGCAAGCTACATGATCGAATACGACGTCTAAACTTTGTTTGAGTCGAGTGTGACTGGGACCTATACGCCCGATTCCAGGAGGTTAATCATTGTAGCGATGACACTATTCCATCGTTCTGCCACACCTTTTTCTTGTGGGCTATATCCGTTTGTGGTCTGTGTCTTGATTCCTCATTGGCAGCAGTATTCTTGTAGCTCTGAATTAATTAATTCCGTTCCGTGATCAGCAACATTTTTTACACCACTCTTCTCTTGTGTTTGACCTCTGTGTTCAAGCTTGTGACTGGCTTCTTGATGTTGGCTACTGCACTTGACTTCTTGTCTAATAGAAACGTCCACATATAACGCGAATATTCATCCACAATAAGCAGGAAATATCTGCTTCTACATATTGCACTCTTTCTCTTCAATTTATATCCACATCCATGTGTAGCTGTTGCAGTGGTCTTTCGGCCTCCTTAGTTTTGGATGGATAATGCATTTGTCTTGTTTTCGACATTTCACACGGAACACAAGCATAGTACCTTATTGACCTTAATCCCCCTTCACCAGGTTATGTCTTTCCATCTTACGGAGTAGCTTAATCTCCACATGGTTATTACGACGATACCACGTCTCCATGTTAGCCTCTGGCTTTTTTGCTTTCTTGCTTGCGCTTTTAGTTTCTTCAACGTAACGTCATACGTCCCCATTGGTATACGGGCAGGATGAGGGGAGAACATGCGGTAGATACCCGCCATCTTCATAAATTTTATCTTGAATGCCATGATGTCCCTGATCCGTTCTCTCTTCAAGCGTCACACCTTCTGGTTGCGCGAGATTAGCAATTGAAAGTCTCGCTCATGCATTAGGTCCAGCGATATCAAATTGTCTTGTGCCTCTAGCACATACCATACGTTTTGTACAATACAGCGCTTCAATGTGTTCACGTCTTGCGTATGATCACTACGCTGACTTTCTCCTTTACGTTGACATGAGAGCTGTTCATCATCACTAGCTGTCTTCCTTCAACTTCTTTAAAGTGCGTGAAGCAATCGCGTACGCCACATAAATGTACTTGGCTTCCACTGTCTAGCTTCCATTCAATGATGTCCTTCAAATTTTCTTTAGCATCGGTTGTCAGCATGAGTACAAAGTCTTGTTGTGCTCCAGAGTGTGGTTGACTATTACCACATCCTTCTTGTCTTGGGCGGCTATTGCTACGTACTTCATACACGGTTGTTGCATCGACCTTTATATCTTGTACGACCGCCGCGACCACCTCTGTGTTTACTTCCTCGGCTTCGGCTTATGGTTCGGCATCTATAGCGTGAGCGCCCTCTTTGTCCTCGCACTTCCGCACGTATTCCGTTAGTGCAGTTGCGTACCCAGCGTCCGCATTCATTACATACGCGACAATAGTTACGCCTTTTGGACTCTTCAATGTTTCTGTTGGTACTTGTGCTTTTCATGCTTGGTCCATGGCTCGCCCTACGCCTCGACGTTGTTCACTTGAAGTACGACCCCGCGCGCTCCATCACGTCGTTGACCAGTGTAGTCATGCATCCTTTCTGCTTGGAATAATCGGTTTCATACTTGATCCAGCATTAATTCTGCGCCAGGATTCAGTGCCTTCATTCTTGATCTGTTTAGAATAAACACTCGCTGCTCATGTCAGTGGTATCTCGCCAAACTTCTCATCCGATATTGGGCCACCAGCTTTCACTAGTTCCATGCAAAGCTTCACCATGTCGTTGATGTGGTCTTCCACGCGTCGATCGCTTCGCAGCTCCGTACTTAACATCTCTTTCAATACGTCGAGCATGCTCCGCGGCGGCATCCCATCGACTTCAGCTAATATGGCATTATATAGCAGATGCACCTCCAGTCTCGATAGCGTTGTTTGGTCTCAGTGCAAGGTTTTCGCTTAGAGAGTCCACGAGAAACAAATGCGCCTTCTTGTTCCAGATGTCCCAGCATCGCTCAGCATTACTCTTCGAACCTTGCTCGACCTTCTACTAGCGCCAGCATTCCTTGTGCGGCAAACTTCGCCCTTATCTTCAATTTCCATATTGCGCATTCGTCGGTGCCCGTCAACTCCGGTACACAAATGTCTCGACTAGTGTCCTTGATTACCTTTGTTTCTTGTTCTTCTAGTGATTGTAGTGTGGCTTGGTATATGACGTATGACGTGGAAATGTCCGTTGTTTCTTTGCGAGATCCACATTCTTCTTCCCGTAATCACAGATCCCACCCCAGCCCGGCTCTGACGACGTTTGCGGTCGTTGTAATACATCGCCACCCGGTCGTCTTTAAGCATGTCCTTGGAAATGAGCGGCTGATGGGTGGTTCCCCAAATCACCCGAGCATTATCATTGTAAAACCGGTCCAATTGTAACTGGAATTCATGGAACCATGGTCGATTGGGGAAGCCCAACCCAGACAAGCGAGTCGACAAGGTTTCCCAAGGTTTCGAATATTCCACAGCAGTCGACGTGATCAAACTAAAATTCCACTCATCTCGTGAAGGAGCCGGTAATCTAGTCGGGAAAATCCACTTGCCAGGGCGAAAAAAGGTCGGGGAACTGATTTCCTCTTGACTTGCAGTTTTTCAGGGTTCCCGACAAGGCTTGCGAGGCTCGAGCTGAGCTGCATTCGGCGGGTTCGGCGAAATGAAATTAAGATCCATGAACGGCTTGCTCTGTTCATGGTAACCCTAACCCTCAGCATGCCCATTTTTCAAATTTTCTGAAAACAGGCTCGCCGCTTCGTTTCGCCACTCATTCTCTTTCGCAAAAGCAGCACAGCTGCTTAAATGGCTCAGAAGCGTTAGATCGCAATCGTTAGCGACAGCTCAAGTGACGATGGTGGACTCAGACGGCAGTTCAAGTAGCGGCATCGGCGAGTATAGTGACAACACCAGCAAAAAACTTGGCTCTATGGTCACGTTGATGCAAACCCGTAACTGCCGCCCGTTCTTGGGCAACTATCCGTCGTGGAAAGCGTTTTCAGCTTGCTTTCACAAGTATCAAGACCAGATGTAATAATTGTATCGGGTGCGTTTGTCCGTGTCGATTGAGGTTCGAAACCGAGCCCAAACCCAGGGAGCAGCAAAGGCCGGAAGTTCATTTGCTTATTTGAGCTCACGCATGGTCAGTACTATCGCAAGTACATCTGTACTCACGGTTGGACACCCTCGTACAGGGGAGATGGAAAGCCACACCGTCCGTGGGGTGGGGTGCTGTACTGAGCTTGTGCGTCACTCAAGCTCTCCAAGCGAAGCAAGTACTTTCAATAGGTTGACGTTAATCCATCTACACGTACGCATATCAAGGCGCATAAAAAACCCCGAGAAGTGCTAGACCGCCGAGACTATGTGAAAAGGTTTGTGGCTCATGGTTGTTATCTAACTTTGTGCTTTTCAGGTGGCTTGAAGGAGGAATAGATTACCTGCATGACGCGACTGGAATCGCACTCGTACCGAAGGATTCGGGTCTCAAGATATGGTGGTCTTAGAGAGTAAAGAGGTCAAGGTATATAATCTTGATCCGTCTGGAGACGTACCAACTAAATCAAGTCGATGCCGGTTTCGAAGCTCAGAACAAAACAGCCCCGATCGACACCAATAGATAGCCCAAGTCGGCCCCCACAAAGCTGATAAAGAGCCGACCTGCAATTAATGATCGGTCGAGACCCAGGTTAAAGATCAGTTGAAGATTGAGGACGGTGGTCCCAGCCAAATCATGTGATAAGACAATCAAGATCGAAGCATTTGTTAGATCACATAGGTTAGTGTATGGTGCGTTAGGTATTAGATATTGCATCTTAAATAATAGGACTAAATTTACCCCCTAAGCAAAGAGTCGCTCCGCCACGTGTCGGTAGTCATTGGGAGCACACGGTTAATAATGCCCCTATAGCTCAACCAAATTCCCGGTTGAGACGTGCATAGACGCGTTTTGGCTCTCCGGAAGTCCCCCGACGGGATTATTTAAGGTTTCAACCCTTCCACACACAACCATGTGTTTGGAACACGCCTTATTAATTGGAAAGGTTTAAATTATTATCATCTTTACGTAGCCGCTGTTTCTTCTCCGGATACATTCCATCATCTTCCATAATTGGTCGGGTAGTCTCCTGCTCTTGTGTACTTGACGCCGTCCATTCCAAACACGGGATACCTCAACAGATATTAATCCATTGTGACCGAATCTTTATTATATGTAGTTTTCGAGTCATCGTAGCTCTCGGCACTATAAATTGAGGGCACTCGATAGAGCAATAGCGACACCTGACTGATAGATTTGACTACGAGAAACAAATTGCAGCATATCCCACGCCAGCAGATTTTTATCCAGCATGCTCCTAGCAATCGGACTAACATGGGACCACGGCCGCTTGGGAACAAATCTCACGGGTTCTTTAAAGCTAAAGACTATGACACCATTTTCACACTCACGCACGGATTAGGACTATGTGGGACCCGTTCCTGCCTTCTCATGGATTTGGACTACTGGGTCCTCGTGTGTTAAAATTCGTAAATATAAACTCAATTAACATCTGGTAATTGTAAATAGATCTGCAACTCCACCGTCTCCAGCTTTTGTGTACCTCAGTCTGTGTCCACAAACAGCTCTTGTACCCTTTGAGGCATAATTGCCAGTTTATCATTTAGGAAATGCAAAAGCTCTCTCCGCTGCCCGGCCGTGTCGTCTAGAAGTCCTTCGATTTGTTTTGCTATCACCGGATGGACATTGAATTGCTTCGTTCCAATCAACGCATCCAGATAAGCCGATGAGCGTCACGTCGACCATTTGATTATCTATCTCCGACCGCTGAGAAAGGCTTCCCCTGCCCTGCACTCCTTTTGCATTCTCATATGCCGATCCGATACGCCTCCGTGCTTTTTTTGTATATCGTCTGTGGCTATCTTCCCGACTTATAAGATGACTTAGGGTGGTCGCCCCGGTCAGTAATCTGGCTCAATCAGGGTAGGTGTGCTCCATATCCGGCGGTGATTTATCCTGGAATTGCAAGTAACGATCGAAGAAATGTTGGAAAGGCACCTCCTTAACGAGGCAAATGGTGAAAGGACGCATGTAACAGGCTAGGTGTCACTGGCTTACATTGTAAAAATGCAGTGGGGAAGCGTGCAATTAGTTAGGACCAAATGTAATTTCGTCCTCCTTAGTTAGTTTAAGACAAAATTTGGCTAGACTTTTTAATTAATAAAATAGTCTCTCTCATATATATATATATATACTTAAGGGCCACGTGTCTACAAGAAGGTAAGTTTAAGGGTGAATATATTATGAGTGGTTTAAAGTTAATAACTATAATTAAATCTAAACTAATCATACAAACATGTAGTATAAAGCTGGTCTGAATGATATCTTTATCATTAGATTACTTGTTAGATTCGATAATTGTATCAGAATCTGTTCTCAAGGTGGATTATAACAACTTATAATCCAATATTCGCATTTCAGACATTAAGTCTGAAATTGAAGTGTGATATTTCAACTTAAATATCACTTATGTAATGGCACCCCTTTACAAGGGTGAAGACAATTTGAACAATATGAACAGTGAAAGTAGATAAAAAAACGACAGTTAAAGATTTTTAGTTTCTTATGGAAAATTGGCTTTTGATTCCGAGATGTTCTCGTCCATATATTTCTTTCGCAGTCCCCAGGGCAACGAGACGCACGCACGCCCCTACCGCTTTCGGTTTCATAGCGACAAAACGCATAGCGCGTTACATGTGCGAATGTGGTTTTCATGAGTGGGATATTTGCCGTTTGGACGCGTTAAAACAAGGATCGGTTTCGATCTCAACTGCCGAAGCGGAATTTGTGCCCACTGCAGTTGGTAGAAGGCAAACGGTAAGAATCAAGTAATTATTTGGAATGTTGAAATACCTTCACGAGCAACGATTGTGCTAAAACATTAAAGTTTTCTATACCAGAAATGGTATAATGCGACAGGAACATGTTCGAAGTGGATATATGGTCGCTGACCGGTTTACCAAGACATTAGGTGCATCAAGGATTGCGGAGTAGCAAGAACAGTTTGGATTTGAATAATGGTTCTATTGTTTATGGGCTTATCTGGCTATTGGATATGCAATTTGTGATGGTTGAGATGGATATGCACGGAAGTATGTCTCGGTATTTTTCGGAAGTGCTAGAATTTTGAAGCCGTTTATCTCTTCCGCCCAGTTTGTCTGGTTGCTAACCTATTCGTTCGATGTGCCTGCGGATGAGAGCATCGGACGACGTTCTGCCGCGGCGGTCAACTATTTAATTTGACTAAGACAAAGTATGAAATTATTCAACACCACTAAATTCAGTAGATTTGGTGCTCGGGCGATATAAGACAAAAAAAACGAAAAATCTGCGAGAAACGGACAGGGATGAAACACACCAACGGAAGATTAGTTTAGTTGGAACTGCTCGATTGTTGCCAAGAATCAGTCGTCTGGACTGGAAAAGTTGGTGCGAGAAGTCGAAATCCCAGCTGATACGGTTTGCCTTCAAAGGGTAGGACATATGTTTTTTGTGGTATATCTCAGTGACTATTAGGAAGTGAAGGATAAGCAGGGAGGGGTTGTCTGAGGCTAGCTGATTGGACGTTTTGAATCGTGAATTCATGCTGTTTGGCGGATTTTTTGTTTTATTCAAAACGGCCCTGCGGTTTTCGAGAAATGACCCTTAAAGTTGGTTACTCCACGGGGTCCGCGTTCTCAAAATGACGCAGACGGATCCGAAACACCGCAAGAACTACAAAAACTTAACAGGGCCCGGCGCAAGAAGGTACTGTTCATATGTTCTAAGTATGCGAAATATTTCTCCTGTCTAACGGTGTAACCAAGGATCTTACCCTAAAACTTGACGTTTCTCAGCGCCAGATACGTCGTTGTTGGGCTTGAGCTCGCGCCAAGCTAAAGGTAGGCACAATTTAACGATGGCGCGAGCGGTCGTCGTGGTCGCAGCGACCGAAAATTACGCGCTGATGCGGATTTTGTCGCGATGCTTGCACTAACCAACGCATTTTTTATCCTTTTTTATCGATCCAACATTTGGTCCTTAGCGGAGTGTCTTTGAATTTATATATGTAGCCGCACTTAACACCAATTCGGCCTTATATTCTTGGACACGCTTAACTGTAGACGTTGCCTTATATTTCTGGACAGAGGAAGTACTTCGGATGTCTCCCATACAAATGGAACCTGGCTAAAAATATAAGACATCTAAGCCCATACAAAAAGCAAGATTACCCCAAAATGCATGTCATAGGCGATAGGCGGGGCCTAATTTTAAAAGCTAAAACGATACGCATCAGCTTTATGCAAATCGTAAAGACGATTGCGCATCCTCTCACATCGAGACACACAAAGGTAACCTAAGCTAGTCTATGGTCAGACAGTGTATCTACGTGTGGATTAATTTGGTACACACTTCGAATTCCTCGTAACGCATACAAAAGATTAGTGTTTACAGGTAAGTTTGGTATATTGCACATTATTTTGGGTAGCCCACTGAGACTTTTTACGAGTGCTTGTCAAAGGCGACCACAGCAATTTTGACAGGGTTTGTAGTACCCTGGAAACATAGGTGCCGCCGTTGACATGCATTTTATAGTAAATAAGGCAGCAAGAGTGATTGTGTCTAATTGTCTGTAGGGGAAGGAACTATCAAGTGATGTCTCAATCTCCAAACTTAACGATGATGCCGGGAATACAGCCGAAATTCATCAGGTAGCGACTCAATTGAATTCTTCTCGATGCAGAAACCCCCGGAAGCAACTCAATTGGTTTCTGCATTGAGCAGACACGAATTGAGTTGCTGTCTGATGAATTAGAGCTAGCCCATACAAAAATTAAAATTAAATGAGACAGCAAGAGTGATTAAACTCGGGCGACGACATGTCCGAAACTGAGAGCGCCGAGTCCAATCACAGTGGTGCCCCGTACTTGCGCCGCCAAAAATCGCGTCCTTCGCACAAGACTCAGATGGAGCCACAGGCTGATCACGCTCCGTTTACCCGCCCGAAATTAAAATCGGTCTATTCATTTGCCCGCGCAGGGCTTTTGTCAGTTAAGGCGAGACAAGGACCCAAGTCGCCAACAAGCTGTGTCTCCCGGGAATCACACTCGTATAGTGTAGATGATATCTTGGAGCAAGAGTTGCCGACTAAGTAAGTGGGGACTGGAGTTTCGACCTCTTTTGGACTTGGCAAGATCGTTGCAATTCGAGAAGTGGACGGTGTGGCTGCGATTGAATCACAGTCTTCTGAACTGCTGTGTTTAAATGCCGGAGAGATGGACAAGGTAGAGGTGGTCCCTATGTTCCACGATGAAAAACCAAATTCAACTCGAATGATCTGCTCACGCTTTAGTCCGGTCAGCCTCGGGGCCTCCGGCTCATACATAGCCAACGTGATGCTGACCGTAAATATTCTTTGCGATAATGATATTTCAATGGTACGTGTGTAGGGTAGCATGCCCACGCATCGATAGGCCTTTGTCACAAGTAGGAGAGTCATTCCCAGGAATGACGAGTGCAATGTAAGAATTCAATGATCTCGAATTGAAGAGTAAGTTTGTTGCGTTTTTCGGTCGTGTTTGAATATCGTTCATAGTGTATCTTTAGGACACGCTGTATTCACAGTTGCTCGAACTGCATTAAAAGTATTGAAGAACCTCGTGGACTACAACAAACATGTTGCATGCACGACCGACCACCACAGCAATGACTTGTAAATAATACAATTTCTGGTCGTACCAGGTTTCAGGTACACGGGCCCCCACCCGTCCCTCTTTTGAACTAGCCCCAACTTTTGTCAAGTAGTTTCCTTATTTGACTAGATTATGGAAATAGCCCCCACTTTTGGCGAAAGTCCCCATGAGAAGGCGGGAACGTGTCCCAAGTATAGATCAAGAGATTTCTCGGCCGCTACTAGGTCGATTTAGCTACTGTTTTGATATGCTGTACAGAAAGTAGAGAGAAAAGACGAGGTATGTGTAATTAATTGCGATTTCCATAACGTTCGACGCGCTTACATAAAAGGACCTGTTTTCGCACTGGCTCATATATATGATGAAACAAAAGCAATACGTTTTGTAAGCCAAATAAGCAATGTAGTACTTATTAGACTGATGGTCACTATTTACTAACTGAATTTTAGTATACAATTCGCCATGATATCGTCGTGATGTTAGGCTGGAAGTTCTGTCCACTGTCTCGCGCATGAGCCCCCCCCCCCCCCCAGCTTGGAGGTGGAAAGTCACGCTTCGGGGTCTGCGCTAGCTTGTGAGTGCTTGCGTCCAAGAGGACATACATGCTGTAACAGGTGTGTACATATTGTTTTTTCTTTCCAAAATTGAAAATCGACTTATGAAATATGTTTTTACATTTTACAGCATCGAATTACCACGTGCAACGTAAGCAGCGCACAAATCGTGTTATCCCTTGACATCAAAATGGAAGAAACTAGCTAAGATGCATATATTTACTGAAGCACAGTACGCTTGTCGAATGTGTCCTAATTTTTTTTGAGTAATAGAGATTCACTCTAATTAAGTGAACAATATAGCCTGGTATTCGATGTAGCACTATATGCTCCAAGGGCTTATTACTTCGATGCGAGGACGGTGCCACATGGTCATCGCGAGTAACGGTAAGAAAATTGCATAACGTATTGCATCAGATTATGCGCGACATCAATTTATGAGCGCAAAAAATTATATTGGCCAATCATCATTCGATATAAACAAATCGCAATTTATGATTGGCGGGATTTTTGACGCAGAAGTTTATGGCACTTTTGACGGTGTGTCAATTTAGTACTAGTATAGAAATGATTTAGACTTGAATGGTCGAAAACGGCGCGTAGATAGTAATGTTAATGTAGATGAGGTTGAGATGTAGATGAGGTATGTACTGTACTCAAAAACGAAATAGAAAAGATATCTGACATACTTCTCATTTAATGTATTTCTCTTCACCAGCAGGCTACGTAACGATCTTAACAATATGAAGAAGCGCCTAAACTGGGACCCCAATCAAGGCTCATTGGCAATAATCAATTAACTTAGGCGCCCGTGTAGCGCTCAGTTTTAGTTGGGATATTAAGTTTTCTTTTTAGGTTTATTTACAAATGAAGATAATGCATATGCAGGTGTGGTGTAGTCGCTCTCAGAAAATCTTCCTGAGACGCGAACACCCACGGGGGCCCAGACGACTAACTATCGGAGGGGGTACTCCGTCCATCCGAGTCATGATTCGATCTGGCATCCGGCCGGCTGGATCGGTCACTTCCATCCGCTTGATCGTGACTACTCGGATGTTGCATGTTGAAAGCTCACGTTGTGTACCCGTCAGTACTGGCTGGTTTGCTCTCTTGATGGACCCTGGGGCGAAAAGTGTAAATCCGTCGAGTAGGGAGATGATGGTTAGGACTAGGGGTAGCTCCTGGGCGGAAATCGTCACCGGGGAGCTTGTCTGGCAATACACTTGAACTTTGTCTAGTGCCGGCTGGACCGAGAATAATCAATCGGCCAGCTAAACCAATAACAATGAAGGGCGAATCCAAATG